>PNEQ01013476.1:0-10609 GCA_003012365.1 Medauroidea extradentata
TCATCCCTTAATATCAAATGGTTCCCGTCAAATTCAATAAAAACCATACTTGCAACCCCATCTTCACAGGGGTTTCCTGCCCTTAGGAGTGGTTTCCAGGCATTCGTTGCCAGACATTTTCTAACTGTTATTTTGCAAGGAACATCCTGTCACAGTTTGTCGCAGAGCTGATGACTCACCCTGTATATACACACATCTATACATACATAAGCTAAGCCGATGATAATGGTACGCTTATCTTGGGTATTTCAATAGATCCATGTCCTGGGTTTTTGGCACAGACTTTTTGAACCAGTAGCCCTATATCCGTACAGTTCTTGTTTGTTGCGATACAATATTAATTTTATATATTCCACGGGAATAAGCTCTAATATGATTCCCTGATCTACGTGTAACTAAAAAAAATTATATATGTTTGAGAGTTTTGTAAAAAAATTTAAACTAAAAATCTTTTTGGTAGGTTTGCAGTGCACGTGAGCTCTACGTAGATCTGAAACTCTGCCACTGTCTTTGGACATTCAAGAACAGGAATAAAATATTTAAAGAGTTTCCAGAGACAAGATTTTGTCAGTAAAGTATTGCTTGTCCTTCATAATTTATTGGGCTTACTGGCCGCATAGATTAAAATGCTATGCGAGCAACACTGTTAAAAAGAGGTTATTTAATTTCTTATTACAGTACTGTTACAGGCCATATACGTTTGTTCTGTACGTTGCTTTCTTCATGCGGGAGATAAATTACATACATGCTGTGCTTTACGATGTTGTTTGCGAATTTAAGTGTACTGAATATGCATACTAAGAAGAAAATGAGTCATTCAGGGTATGTTTGTGTTTGTCGCAGAATTTAGGGCATAAAAATCGTCTTTGAGACACGTAGTTAATGTTCGTACGTAATGCTGGTTCACGCTTCAGTGAAGTGAAGATATGGTCAGCATTCAACATCGAGGTCTTTAGCGCTGGTGAGGAGTGGCATGATGTTGTAAGTATGGAGTGGCGCCGGAATGAGGTGGTGGGGGAACCGGGATATCTTCGAGAAAACCCGCTGACGAGCGTTCACACTTGAGTTCTCTTGAAAGAATCCGGACATACATACATACTTCGAAGAAGACCACTATTCACGTGAATGAAGGAACAGTGGTAGCAACTAATAAATGTTTTCAATGTCTTAAGTTATTTTAGTTAAAAGCATAGTGTTTAAGGGTCCTACCTACCTCAAAGACGGACAGAAGGAAAGCTAGATAGTTACGTGTTATTTAATATTAGACGTTACTCAGTAGGCTTTCACACCTTCATGCATTCCTCAACAAACACGTGTAAACATTATACAATAGCTATAAAAGCAAGAAATCAAGCACAGCTGCCCTGTAAGTGTTTCAGTGATATATGTTCAGTCGCACGTTTTTAACTTTTTTTTGTTTCGCTTATGTACGCCATTTCATCACTTTGTATGCAACAGAAAGCCAGAAACGTAGAAATAATAAAAACAAAAACTAAATAAATGAAAGAAACGCGGACTCCGAAAAAAAAGTATCAGTATCATGTGATGCATTACGTACGCTTAAACACTTGTTAGAAATTAATTTTCTTTACATTTTTACTGGGCTTTGCTGTCGTCGACAGGGTCGTGAGACAGACTGTACACAACATTCACACAAGGATGGGAACAACGAGAGGAGTCGGTCATTGGCTATGTTAAAATTCAATCCCAGCATTTACCTGCGCCTTTTTTTGGGGAGCAATGTAAAACATAAATCATAATGTAGCTGGGAATTGAACCCTTATCATCCCGAATGCGAGTCCAGCGTGTTACCGTTGTGCCGCCTCGCTCGGGGAATACATGTACTTTATATTGTAAATAAACAAATTAAATAATGTGTTTTCTAAAGTATGGAAAAAATGTAAGTACAAATAATGTTTAATGATGCTCGTAGGGCAATAAGTTATACTGTCTTTGACATTGTCTTAAACAACTGTATACTTTAAGTCCTATTTTAAACGATTCAGTTAAATAATAGTTGAAAATTTATCGACTGGTGTTTTGATGCACATACACCAAATACACCGAAATTTCAGGCCAGCTGAACAGGTGGATGCATATTCAACCGGATTTAACTCGAAATCTGGCGTACACCAGTGGATGCATCGTTAAAATTCCGAACATGCTGTTGGCTAACCTCTGGATTTATGTACTTTGATGAATACCGAGTCATTTAAAATGGTTGTGTAAGTTATTTTGATTCCTGCCTTTTGCAACTAGCTCAGTGATGTGTAATATTGCATTCTAGTTTCACACAATGGTCGATGACCCGTACTTCCTGGAGAGGTTACTGGGAATGTTATAACTTCAGGTTTTTTAACATTCAAAAAAGTCGGCGCACACATCACATCCTCAGTCGTATTTCCTTCTGTTCCTTCTTTCGCATGGCTCCCACAGGCAGTCTTTCGTGGCATCCCATATCCAAGACCGACAAAGATACAAAACTTCCGCCGGTTACGTTACTTGATTCGTCGGGCTATCCTGTAATAAAAATCCGGTCAATTAAATCGCATGCTTGTATCAAAAGGTGGAGAACCAGTCGGGAGGGATTTTAAAATTTTGAATCGTAAAAATTCTTCCGTTCAGGTTTATTACTACCTCGGGCTATAGTAACTAAACACTTCTTCCCCCTTATTTACTGTCCCGAAGAAAATGTTTCTTCCTGCTACAAATATATGCCCTCTCATAAAAGCACGTTTTATTTCCGAAAGCTGTTAGGCAGGTTGCACTATATTTCAGCAAAGTTTTTCTCATGTGTTTATATAAACTGTAGATTTAATTTCACCGTTCTTTTCCTTGTGTTGGCACATTGCCCAAGAACTACGCATGCTTAATGAGTTGTTAAAGTATTCATTTCAGGTTGATACATTACGTCGATAAACATGAATAATTGTTAGTAATAAAAGTCGTCAGTAACTAATTAAGGATATATACAAACGACAATTGTAATATCACATGACAATTTTATAGGCGTCGTTAAATTTCATAACTGCATGTTTGGAATTTTCGCTACAGAAGTCAAGTCTACTATGAAAATTTTAAAAATGTCAATGTTATTAGTAAATTAATTATTTCTACGCTGTCAAATAGTTGATACTGCAGCAGTCTTAAATTCACATAGCGTCACATCAAGTATCCTCCGACTACGAAAGTAGATGCCACATTCCCGTAGTGATTTCTGAGATACTGGTTCGTAGAAAGGGGTAAATCTCAGTTTAAACTTCGAGCTTTGCCAGATACAAATTTCGTAACAGCTGCCTGGTTGGAAGTATTACGACCAAGCGACGCCCGTTCACACTATGCCGTACTTTGTCATCTGCCATGCCATCTGGTACGGAGAGCATAGTTCCTCAGTTGTCATAAGTTGGCACTCCGTCGTGATCATGATAAAGCGTCGAGCCAGTTGTTACTGCTGTATAAATTACACTTGAGAAAGGCTAGCTAAATTCTTTAACTTTCTGTCCACCTCGTATTTACTTACACGGACAGGAAAAAATATTTTGTGGCAGCTACAAAATATTTTGTCAATACTGACGCTGTGAAATAATTTTTGTGTTCGACCACAAAAACATGCCATCACTAAAAAATTATGGTCACCAAAATAGTTTTGTGTCTACCTACCGCAAAATAGTTTTGGCAGGGATCATTTACTACAAAATGTTTCTTTAAGTGAAAACGCGCCGCAATGTGCCGGTTGTTCAGACCTTTATTTCCTCTCAAGTTACAGTCCCAAAGGCCAGGTTGATCATGGTATTGGCTGTTCACTTTAACCTGAGCACTCTTCAACATTTTTAATAACCAAAACTAATTTATTGATACCCAAAGTGATTAGTTTTCAGTGTGGTGAAACGTTTACGCTGGTTTTTAGTTTCATGATTGGTTTCATATTGAAAATAGTAAAGATGAATGCATAACAGCTGGAAGAAAACTTTATGCAGTGCTCACTTTATCCTTAACAGTCTATGCACGTATTTATCAATTTAAAGACTTGCTCGCTATAAGTCTACTCCACTGAGCAAATTCAAGCTACGGCAATACGCACTGGAGTTGCATTAGGTCCACCATGTGATCAAATTTTCTCCATCACTTGGCTAAAAGCCTGCAACCAATTCAGTGTCTCGTGACTTATTTACCACTGGAAGAATTTACTCGATTTACTATTTGAACGCCGCAAGCTTACATTCTTACCTGTCCAGGCCAACATTATGATTTAATGTAACGGTCGTCCAAGCAAGGGTGTCTTCTGCTACCCGACAATAAACTTGGGCGTTAATACGCGGTCAAACTGCTGACTGCAACCAAAAGTTTATTTTTACAAGAAATATCCAACAACCAACTTACCGGCAACACCTCGGGCAAGAGACTATCTGCTGGCACATGGTACAATTTGAAGCTCTTTAACATTGACTTTCTCTCTGATTTCAATAAAGAATTATGAACTAAACGTATGGAATCTTTGCCATACTAGGTACTTTTGTCGTATCACATGTCCCTGTTGCCTCTAATTTCTGCAATCGAGCATGGTGACACAAAAGTAACATATTGGACTCGCATTCGGCACGACCAGGGTTCGATTTGCGGCTCCAGCCATTCCTATCTCTCTTTTCCATGGTTTCCCGAAGTCGGTCCAGACGAATGTTGGGTGGTTCCTTAACAAAAGTCATGGCTGATTCCTCTCGCAGTTTCTGTCACTGTGTCAAGCTCTCTGTAACCGTCTTTGATGACCTCGCTGTCTACTAGACGTACAGTCCACTTACCTAACATATAATTTCTAGACAGTGAACATTTTTTTACACAATATTTCAGTTTTTCCTGTGTACATATAATGGCGTGTGGGTCCGAGTTGTACGTCTTCTGAAAGAAAAAATTGTTCCAAAAGTTCAAAGCATTAGACATGACTTAACTTTCGTCGTAAAAGTGCGGTACAGTATAACAACATCGTGTTCGGCATCGCTGCTGCCGGTGTGAGGCAATACAGTCCTCCTTTACCTGATCCCTGAGGCTTGACAGAAGACACCTAGCTGACCTTGAGATTCGTCACTCCTCACCAATCAATCCCGGACGACCAAGGTACACCATAGCCGTGCAACCAACCCATAAATCTGGCAGTGTAGTTGAATACCGCTGATAGAAGGAGGTTACGTTACTTCCAATCGTGGTGGCAGGTGGTCAAAACCCACTCACCTAGCTACGTAAACACCCACAGGTCACTGCGGGAAACCATCATGCTGAGGGCGAGGCTATTCGACCTATACGAAACCGCTTCGTGGACGAGTCCTATTACTAGGCTGACGAGACCAGCGACCCAAGAACTTACCCTGTAAGTCTCCTCGCAAGCACGAGTTCAGAACCACCACCACCACTCGAGTCCAACCAGTGATCGGCTGAGCACAAGGCTAGGTCTCCACACCGATCTCCTGAGTACCTGTGATATACCATGCATCTGAGTTTTCACCCGAGTAAGTGTCCACACTCCAGGGCTCCAGAAATCCTTCTTCATATCAACAGTACTCGAGATCCGCACCACAGGACACTACTGCGTGCCTCAGTTAAGACATGAAATCTGTTCGTAGGTGGAACAGCAGGCTGGAGCATCCGTATCAACTTCTGGAAACTGGCCTAAGAAAGCCCGTCGTGGATCTTCCCCTCGTGCACAAGTGGGGGGGGGGGGGCACCCGCAAGTCTCGATTATAACTAAAAAATATTAAATGCTGGGAAGGAAAATCTTCTTTGAGTGTGTTTTTAAGTATAAAACAGTAGGTCCCGCCGTATTAAAACACTGAACAGCACTACTACAGACGTTCATCAAAATCCTGGTAATTGACAAAACCTGGTCACGTGACTGCGAAAAACCTACCCAACTGCAACTTGTGAGCTTTTGAAAACGCATTACTTTACGGAACCTAGTGAACTGAGGGCTCAATGGTTTGAATATCAGCGGAAGGGATTGGGGTGAGCAGTCTTCAGTTGTATTTCTTGAAACAGTCAGATTATATATACCTTGAGCATTCAGAAATCTAAGAAGTTGGCGGAGGGATATATTTCCTGTGGTTTGTAGGGTTTTCTACGGAACCTGGGGAATGTCCCAAACTATGGCTGGCAATTAACGACACTGTAAGTTGTATCCTGTTAAGCCTTAGATATAGATATAGCCGTGTATTGAACTTTTCTACGTTTTCCACTCGTCAGCAAAGTATATAGAAAAAATGTATACTGTACATACCCGGCGCATGAACGGTGTAGGCGCCACTTTGACTCTTTTCCACGCGAAACCACTGAACTTATCCTCAATCCGTGTGAAAAAAATACACACTTGAAACTATGCTTTTAGCATGTTAATTGTATGGCACGCTTATTAGCAAAACATGGCTAATAACACTGGTAAAAAAAAAGTAAGACTACTGTAACAACAGAAATATCGCCCGGATTCATAAAAAACCAACACTATACGCACGCGTTGGACTTTACTACAAACTTTCCATCATAGAACAAAGAGAATAAACTTACAGGAACGCCGCTTAAAGTCCCATAGGAAAAGAGCAACGTGCTGTGTAGCTCGTTGGAAAAGAGTTAAACAAAAATACTGCGCGCAAGTTTGAGTTGTCGCAAATAAAAAATGTTACCGTCGAATGTGGCAGTCCAACATTATTGATCCCCTTTTGAGTGTTGTTTTTTTTTTTTTTTTAGAATGGAAATTCTTAAATGTTCATAGATTTCAGGGTGTTGAAACAACAGTCCAAAAATTTGTATAGCAATGCGGGCCGCACCGTGATGATCACATAATTGAACGGTGGCGTATATGTAGGCCTACATAGGTTCAACAAGTACTGATGCACACCAAATATAATTTAACCTCTACCCTTACTCGCACCATGGCTCCAAGGTAGGCAGCGTCTTTTACAGAATTATTACCGTAAATGTATACCATAATTAACCCAGTAATAAATGTAATTTAAGTAGCATGCGTTGTCACAGAATAAATTATTTATTCCGTGGCGTTAACTGCGGAGAAGTTAAGAGTTTGTTTATATACTTTATATGATCACTGTAAAGTAATTTAAAACGAAACCTTATACGCCGCGGCCACACTAGAAATCTTACACATGTTTAAATACACACATTCGGCATCCATGTTTGATCGGGTTTGAAGCCAGACATGTTTGCGAGGTTAAACCTGTGCTACAATGGCCGTAAATTAGCCTTATAGAAATAACCGTAAACGCACCGCAAGAAATTGGCAACTTTCTATCCCTCTTACGGTCCTAGACGGCGTCTAGGCAGCGGTACGGTGTGTGTAGCACGGCCTTTACGCGCCTAACCGAATAAAGCAATGAACGTACTGACCTCAAGAAACTTGGAACCTTAATTGTACCCTATTTAATTACTATCACATCTACACTCAACATTCGTGATAATTATGCCTGCATTCTACCAACTCGCTAGTGGGGAGGGCTATGAATATCAGGGAACTTGTGGGGCAAAAGTACGTAAATTAATGATAAGTGAAATTCATTATTTACGATTAATTTTACGTAAACATCACAAGAAAAAACATCCATGAGAATAGAAAACGTCTGCTTTATAAAAACCTCTATAGTAGGGAGGACTATGGAGATCAGGAAAATTGTGGGGTAAAAATGCGTAAATTAACAATAATATACGGCTGAAATATACTATTTACGATTAATTTCAGTGAAATATAACAAATAGCCGCCAGTAATAAATACGCCTGCATTATAAAAAAAGTCTATAGTGGTAAAGGGATCTGGGAAATCTCGAACGTAAAATATAATTATAAGCATGTAAATACGCAATAACAAAGGCAATTTTAACTCGTTCTAGCACGAATTGAAAGCGTAGAAAGTAAGTACCGTTGTAAATGCATGCGATTTACCCATTGCACTAATTTACTAGTACATTGCATTTAAAATATTTTAGCAGAAATACATCTAGAAAAAATACGTAACATTTTTTATTCATACTGTACGCATGATCTACCGATGTTACACGTCTTAAAAACCCATTCTACGACCCATTTAAACACATTCTAACGCCAATAGAAGTCGCAAAAAACCAAAAACAAATATTTATTACATATTGTATGCATGTTAGGCAGATACTACCATAACTAAAACATAATAATTATCGTTCACAACCCCTACGATACCAAACGCACATGGTGCACGCTTGTTTTACTAAAATAACAAGATAAATATCTTAAAATATCTTTCCTCACTCAACTCGATGGCGGTTGCAAATCCTTCGCCACGATCAGTAAATGATGCATTTGTCTCCTTCTGTCAACGTACATTCGTCGACATCTCTTCACACACGTTGTATGCATAACATATTCGTTCCTGTGTCTCAAAAAGCGAAATACAACTAATAATTACTATCCACGAGAGTTCCAAATTAAAAAATCGTCAATAAAACACGCACTACATACGCCAGATGCACGCCGCGAAGCTCTATAACATATGCAAGTATAATTTGTACTGCATACCGTCAAGTTCTCCCTGAATACGCACAGCTACCGCCGCAAAAACATGTGTTAGAAGCATGACAAGTTTTTTTGCTACTGAATTTGCTGCATAAAGAACAGTTGCGCAACGTATTAGCACTATTTTCAATAGATAACGCTAGGAACGCTAGTACCACATAAACAGATATGGTGAAGACGTAAAACACGGGAGTCGGACTTAGAATTTCTACGAAAAACGGCAAATTTCAAATCACTGTAGAAACATTTTTTATAAATAAACTTCACGTGTAAAACCAATAGTTTAGTGGGTACACGACGAGTAGTGAGTCTTAACATTTACCCCGTAGGATTGTAGACGGCCATAACAACAGGCATTTAAAAAACACGCAAGCCGGTGTAAAATGCGTAATACGTGCCTATCGACCTTTGAGCGCAGAGAGCAATTGTTCAGACTTAAGTTCACGAATGTGCATGGTAGGTGATGGGACTGGAAGAATAAAAGCCTCGGGCAACGCAGTTGCACGTGCAGTCCCAAACTGCTTGCATGCTGGTGTTTACTTCAGGAACGCTTTCTAAAATCCCTACTCTTCAGTCACAAATCGTATTTGGATTAAAGAGACAAACCACACAATAATTTGTTTTGATATGTTCTTACAATTAGAAGAATAAGGTCCATAATAGATAATATGAAAAGAATAATAATAATAATAACTGAAGAAAATTAAAAACCCACAAACAGCTGATTATACAGGATTTAGATAGAACACAGTAATCTTTGACCTCGGCCGTCTCTGCTCCAGTGAACTGTAGGTTAGTGACTTTTTCATAACTCCGATCATTCATACAGTAAAAACTGGGCACAGATTAAGATGGTTCCGAGTTCGATTCACGGTCCGGCCATCTTTATTTCGGTTTCCCATTATTTTCAATAATCACTCTATGCGAATGTTGGGATAGTTTCAAGCAGGGGGACGAAACTCATATGGGAGAAATGAATTCTTAAATCAAGAGCCAACATTGGGTTCACCAACCCCCGAACACAAAACTTTTAGGCCCTAATGGTTCATTTTCATTGTATATTAAAGTTTTTACTTCCAAAGCCGTTTTGTCTTGATATTACTACAAAATATATAGATAATTCATTTTTAAAGTTCATTTATAAACTTCACGTTAATCAGTTGAATTTGTCTTCCCAATGTTGCCTTTCTGCGCTCTAACGAACTTTTCGTGGCTGGCTTGCTTGCGACAATTTTGTTTGAAATGTGTTATTTTGAATTTGTTTCTGGAAATTGTTTAAAATAATGTATGGCGAGGCAAGTGCAGATTTTATAGAAACATTTTAGTGTCGAGTTGTAAAGTTGCAGAGCAAATTTGTATTTTGGATGCTGAAATATGTTAAACACAGGCAGTAAGGTAGTATGCATAGTAAATATGTCGCCACAGCAGAATAGGCCTATTTATAATTATGTACAGGAAATTTTGATAGTACTAATTTACTTTCCTCGTTCATATAGTTTATAACGAGAATGCGTGATGGTCAAGGAATTCAATAAATCATGTTTCAAATACAATAAGTAAATAATAACAAAGGGGCATACGAATGTAGTTTTTCCACGGAGCTACGCAGTGTCACCAATATATACCAGCTAAAAATGTTTGTTTCACCTCAGATTTACTGCTGTTAGGTTGAGAGCATTTTGTTAGGCGATGCGCTCTTGTTTGCAAAATGTAAGAGGAGTCCTTCGCGGTGTCAAATTTCCACCTTTGACGCGTGGTAACAGCGTAGCGATAAGAGTCAAGTGTCCCACGCTTGACGAGAAGCATATCGCCTCTATTCGCAGCGCGCCAAACTGGCGTGCAAGGTTTACGTTGTAGTCTTTTTACTATGCGACTATAAGCGGTGACCCCAATATTTTATTTTTGAATAGTTTGAAGTAAAGACCAACGCATGCCTCTCGTTTTGCACTTTACGAATTCAGGTAATATTTTCGGAGTTACGACAGTCTAAAAAACCCGTTTTTAGGCATTTTGAGAGGCCCGAATATCATGTTTATAACAAGCGTGCAGCATTTTTGAAAAAATAGAAGC
>PNEQ01013478.1:0-24834 GCA_003012365.1 Medauroidea extradentata
CTTATAATTCTGTGAGCCAACTTTTAAAGTTATAAGTTCACATTGACTTTTTTCACCAACTGCAGGATTCAATGTTAACTTTTAGACTGCAATTGTCATTTGAGTCAACCAGAATTGGAACGGAAGGCAAAAGAAACCCTGAGATTAAGAAAACTGCTCTTGGAGCTAGTTGGGCTACTGTGTAATGTTACAACAATGTCCAAACACCCGTGATGGAAACTAAAATGTAAGACCTTAATGATTTGTTAATTAAGGAATACAGTTAAGGTAATTCTGAAGAAATGTACATATACACATGGGGCATTGAATAATTGAAACATAATTATTACACAATCATTACTCTGACATAAAAATATTTAAACCCATTATAATCATTCTAACAATAGGCTTGCCTATTACACAGCGCAGCGTTCTTTGTCCGCATTAAAATGATAACTGTGAAATGTCCCGGAGTATTTTAATAAATACCTACAATTCTTTTCAAACAGTTTGAAAGGAATACATACCAGCATTCCTTTCAACCGGTTTGAAAGTGATGCTTACAAAAATATAATTTTGATTCATTGCACCAAATCCATTTGCAAACAATTGTGTCTCCGAGGTAACACTACACTTAGTAAATATATCCCAAAATAACATAAGTCATCTTTTGGATGTTATCATTTTGAAGAGGAAATATTGGAACAAAATATTTCAACTTAATGATGAGAAATTATTTATACTTTCAGGGAATTCTCAGAACATCTTGATTTAACGGCAAAAGAGACTTATCAATACTAAATTATGTATAGAATTACCAAAGCTCTTAGGCAATTCTTCTGGATGTTGAGCTTACCTTACAAATTGAAACTATTATGCACATCAAATATACCAACAATCTTCAATGCAGCCATTTTGACAGCTACCATCCTTTTTTTTTTTTTTTTTACAATAAATCCCTCTCATACAGTCAAGTTGTAACACTGCAGACCTAAGGTGTATCAGCATATTTAAAGGATATTTTTTATTAAATGTAATTTGTAGGTAATTAAAGTCCAAAGGCGACAGCGTAAGGAAGCTCATATTATGAATGTAGGTACATAATTATCAAGGTTAGTAAAGGGGAGGTTGGCTCATATGCCGGCTGCGCGCTGAGTAGCTGCCTGCTCGTGACATAACTCACAGCCCTCGCCTCACTCTGGCCCGTCCACACGACACATGAAGCGTATACACAGGGAAACCCAACTCGTCAGTACGACTAAACCATAAGACATAACAGCATGAAACTTTTAATAATTGAATATAAGTTTATGAGGTCAATTATCGACTGCACAGTTTTAATTTATCTAGCGTAATTCTATAGCAGTAAAATTAATAATTACAGTGACTTTTCCAGCCTTTTGTGGTTATTATTGAAGTACCAAAAAAATATATATATCCCACAGTTTTCCATGTTAAATGCTGCGAACAAATAAAATACTGCTATAAAAATAAAATGTTTGAGCACTGTTAGTGTTTCTCCGATAACTGCGCACAGCATAATGTAAAATAAAAGTATTTATTTGAACAATGTATTACAACAGTTGGGACGGTATTATGCATCTCTAGACTCTTTGCAATTTGCTTCGTATATTTAAAATATTGTTGAGCTTTGAATCAGTTCTACAGAAAGTATTTTAGTCCAACATCCTGTTACAAGTATCGACTTTGTATGAATACAATTATGTTTGTAAGACTTGTTTGAAACGTGAAAAAGTTTAAGCATGATTTTTATCATATGTAGCTAACAAAAGCATTAGAATGTGGGACTTTAATAGTGTAATATCCCTAAATTGTAAAGGTTTCTCTCAGTTTTAACCTGAATGAACTTCCTACAAGGATTAGTACATACTGAGCCTTGTATAGTGTATTATGTCTCGAGCACTTACTAGCAACGGACGGTGTCATACATTGTTACGCGAGGTAAATTCACTCTTGTAAACACCACATTACAAAAATTTTGTGAATTTTTTTGTCTTTTCAATTTAAAATTGTAAGGGTTACACAATAAATAGAAATTTGATAAACATACTACGTCTCGGTAACATACGAGATTTACTTGCATACGTAGACAGCAATGGAAATTTGCTCAACCACCATCGCAGAAGTCTGCTTAAATATACGTCGTGTGATTTCTGAACTTTTTACATACTTTTGTTTGAACTGAATTTGCATATTTATAGCCAGAATAATCATGCCTACAGATACCCGATTAAGGCCATGCTTCCTTGTGTCTACTTTTTTTAGCGATATTATTTTTTTATGCCTAAACGAAAGCAGATATCAATAATGTATCTGGCAGTTAAGTTTAAAATCATCTTCTCCATGTTGGCTGATTTTCTTCCAAGGCAGCAAATAGTATGGTTTAAGCTAACTATGCAACTAACGAAATTTGGTAAGTTGACTTTTTAGGTGAAACCACATAATGTCTTGTTTTAATAATATACATATATATAGCTAAAAATAATTTAAAAAACTGCCAAACAGATGTTATATATCTGCTCTCGTTTAAGCTTAAAAAAATAATTATGCAAAAACAGTATAAACATGAGAGCTGAATCTTAAAAAGAGAACTATATTTCTCTAACAATCAATATTAGTGGATGGCGATTTTAAAATAATTGCAAGAAGTAATAAAATTGTTGCAAAGATTTAATTTGCATGTGTTTCATATAAAGTTAGTGGTGCTAGTTGGGATCATTTGCGTAGCACACTTCTATTATTTTCCTAGTAATGTTAACTGTAAAGCTTTATTGTAACAAGGGTTGTAAAATTGCCAGAAAAATTGGTGAAAGGAAAAATTATTTTAAATAATTGTGAAAATATAATAAATCTGTGGTGAATAATATATAGTAACTTATATAAGGTCAATAAAATAAAGAGAAAAGTGGAGAATTGGTTTGTCTGAATCATTCTGAACATTTACTTACTAGCAAAGCAAGGTGTAAGACTGTGGAAAGAAGGCAAGCAAGCTTTATAGTTTTAAGATAAAGAAAACTACAGAAGCATCATGTTACTGTAATTTTAGTAACTTGTTTACTAGTAATCAGGAATACACTCGTACACACACACACCGCATCGTAAGATGTAACTGAAAACTTGGCAACAGCAGTATACAAAAGGAAAGTCGTGGGCAATAAGCAGTGATAAGGAGATTGAGTGGAGGAGAAGTGTTGTATTCATTTCCCAAGTTTTTTTTATTTTAAAGTGCTGATTAAACTCTACATTAAATTTAATTTTGTAATTTAAATAAAAATAATTCTTTTTAATTACTAATGTAAACTTTTTGGCAATTTACTGTTTCTTTTAAATTTATAAAAATTTAAACAAAATTGTTATTTTACATTAATATTATTAACTAACCAAAACAGAAACCAGTTCTTTGCCAAAACACTTGAAACGTTTTACCTTTTTTGCAACAACTGTCAAGTTTTAAGGTCATATTTTAAATTTGAATTGTAAAAACACACAAAATTTCAAGAAGCCACACTTAACTTATCAATTGAGTGTATTTTACAATTCACCTTTCGGTATAAACGCTCTTGCTAATTTATTTTTACATACCACATTGGGAAATGTATTGATTAAGAAAGAGTTCATATAATACATACTTGAGAAAAGTTTTCAATTTATTTCTGTAAGAATAATTTCAGCATATGTGTTTCAAGCCACCAGTAGTTTTAATATTAACATCAATATCACTAGATACAAAGCCACAATATTTTACAATACGTGAATGTATAGCAGAGTTATGTTTGTACCGAACTCCATAACTTTGTGCATTTGAGCTATCTCTTTATGTAAACATTCATATTGTTAAACTGTACATATTCCCAACTATAACTTTACTATATTAATATATATTACCAATCCAACAAATAGGATCGATGTGAATAATTTTAAAAAATAACTATGATCTTAGAATGCAATTTAGCGGTAGTGAGTATAACTGCTCGAAATACGTGTCAACTTTATATATTGTACTTATAAATATGTAGGGCCTATCGAAACCAATAGTTTTAAAATCAGATATGTTTCATGCTTCGCAGTTTAGTATAATTGTATCCAAAGACAGTTTTAAGTAGAATTACACCCTCTGATAAAAATAATATGTTTGCATGCTTCGGATAAAACTTTAGTATTTTTAAGAATTCCATTACATTTGTGTGATAAAAGCAGTAAGAAATATTAATTACCAAAGTAGATAAACCATGTAATAATGATGTGAATTAACCAGAGGCATTTGTAAAAAAACAGGAAGCTTTGTAAAATTATATAAACACATGTATAAGTACATTTACATGTGAATACATATAAACACATGCAGATAGCATTGTGAAGTGTTCAGCCACTTCCCCATCTTGTTTAAATATTTATGAAGTGTTTTTATTTTCTTATTTAAATTTATATGTAAATCTTTCTTAAACAGGCTATATGCAATTTTCAGGGTGAGTTTGTCAGGTGTCCGGTGTGATACAACAGAATTCAATAACTTAGTAATTGGGGACATATTAATTTAAATTCATCCTTTCGAAATTTAAATATAAAATAATCAAGGAATTTTAAAGTAGAGTCATTTGTTTATTTTCCTGGCTTGTTTGGTTTCAAATTGACCACAGTAAAATTTTAATTATTTTTGTTGATATAACTTTTTCTTGTATTTTGACAAATTTTTGAGTTTTGGCAATTTTAGCATATTATTACATTTTCCCTGGTGAAGTGAGTAACTTCACGTGTTGCAAGCTTCTCCAGGCTGTAGGATTTCTGGCACCGACGTTGTGGTTGATCACTTGCTTCAAGGAATTCTCTTCATGACGTAGGTTATTGACGCACGTAGGTCAGCCATCACAGGGGGTTGCTTAGGGTATTGCGCCGCGAAAGTAGTTCCACTGTTACGCACTTTTTGTCCCCAATTATTATATTTGTGTGGATAAATAATTTTATTTCAATGTAAAAACTATATATTCAAATTTTGGAATCGTTTGTTATGTGTTTAAGTGTCATTTTACTGCTTTTGGGGGAATTGGAGTCTGTTGCATCACTCCGCAGAGGGATACCTTAGCTACCATGAGCGTCCATGATTTAACAGTCGTGCAGGGATGGCGCGAGAGGAAGGACGTGTGTCGGGCAGATGGGGGAGAAAGCCTCGAGTCCGTTGGCATGACTAAAAGGGACATAGACTTTCTTTTTTCTCTTCTCTGCCTTATCACAGGCAATAGTGAGGTGATGGGTGTTGCGGGTGTACGAACAGGTAAACAGGTCCGAGTTTATTCGTGATAGATATTCCTTTCTTTTTTCGTCAGTTTGTTTCTTTTGTTTTACTAAGTTAATAACTGGATAGAACTTGACCCATACGACAAGTCGTACGGAAGAATCATGGTAGCTAAGCGTCTGTCGAAAAGTGAATTTAAATGCAAATTGCAATACTGAACGGTACCACATATTATGAAATGTAATGCACCTATACAAATAAATATAACGACTGACGAATCTTGAGTGTCTCACTTCAAGTTAAAACCTGGCTGATGGTGTAGAAAAACTAATCAAACTGAGCTATCCGGCGCACTTCACATAACATAACCTCAACGCCCACTACAGTGACTACAACAGACAGATCTACACAACAGCACAGACGCAGACGCGTCACAGCATGCATATTTACAATAACGTGGGTGTTTGTAATTTAACTGCTGCAATAATGAATTATACATACTGAAATTGTAAATATAATACAGTATTAGAAAAAAAATAAGAGTGCTGTTTACGCTACATAGTAATTGTAACTTGAAACTTTTACCATACATAATTAGTAGTAATGTGTGTATTATTTTTATGTACTTTTAAGTATATTTTTCATTGAATGTACTTGCAGGAATAATATTCATTAACGTGTGCTAAAATATTAGTAGTATGTGTATAGTTACAAAGTTATATTTTACAGTATTACAGCAGCAAAAATGCCACTGACGACTTGAATGCATTAGCAAGTACAGTTATATGATTACTAATTGAAAATAAAACAATCACTTTGTAAGTCTGTAAAGAAAAATATGTTTAATTTTATGGAAGCACTCCAAATGATTCCAACTCTTTAAAATATAAGCTAATGTGAGGGTTCCTCACTTCTTTAAAAATTAATAAATTCTAATGCTATACACCATAACTTAGTTCTTAAGAGAAAATGGAACAGAACCCTATGCAAACATGTGGTTTTATAAGCAGGGTTTTAGATCTTTTAAAGTGAACATGGGAAAAAAATTTATGTTTAGGGATTTGGCAGTCCATTCATTCTTACGCACATCATTCGGAAGTCGGAGATAAGTAATCGAACTGCTAGTACAATATCAAAACCCTACACTACTAGTGCGGGCAGGAACATAGCCATAGCAAAGGTGCGGCAGGACTAACTCGGAGGGCTGTGAGCTACGTCATGTCCTCTCCCCTCACCCCCCTCATCTATATGGCCCTTCTTGGGCCAACCTCCCCTCTACAGACCTTGCATAATTATCACCACATGGCTGAAGGGCAATGGCAGTTGTTTGAGCAAGGGTACCCAGTCTATACCATATTTGGTTGTGGTAGAAGCGTCAAATTCTTTTGTGTGTCTATATATATATATATATATATATATATATTTTTTTTTTGTTTGGCCTCTGCCGTATTAGGAAGCATTTAGAGCCTGGTAAACCATTGACTGACACCGTAGTTGTGTGTTAGTGAATGGTAGGGGATCTGCAAGACAGACTTGTACATCTTATTAGGCAACTAGTGAGAGCCAAACCTGTGATTGGCTAAAACAGATCTGAAATCTTTCATTTCATGATGTAACATAAATAGTTCCGTATCCATTGAATGATAAAAACAAATCGAGCTAGTCGTGGCAAATAGAAGAACTGCTATTAAGTTCATCTTACCAGACCCAGCTTGCAAGGGCATGGCTAGATGTGTTACTACGTGGCTTCAGTCGCAGATCCCGTGTTATTTTGACGACGTGGAGTACCAACGAGATTTAATAAAGTAACCACAGCGAAATGCATATGCTTCACCGGAAATGATCTTAACATTAAATGTGACTAAACTACTACAGCATTTCTTGTCAGAGAATGCCACAAACCCCTTGACGAGCAGATCCAGCGAGCCATTTCCAACAATGCATCTCGGACTCGAGGCAGCAACTCTGATATCCCTCTGGTAGTGCCTTATCATGAAGCCCTCAATTGTGGCTATATAAAACACTTGCTTCTCTTCGCTGCTAACTCACAACCTGTTCTCTAAATTCCCAAAAGTGGTTTTAGATGGTCTCCAAACCTCTGCAACAAACTGGTGCCCCTTAAGCTACAACCCAACCCTGTGTGAAGCACACTCGACACACCCAGTGGTTCCTATCTCTGCAGGAGCCCTTGGCGCAGCACTTCAGCATATCAACCTTCCACAGTAGACTCATTGGACATGTATATCCGATCCAAGGCAACTACACCTGTGGGACGCAGAACCTGATCCACCACCAACTACAATGCACAAGTGTGATGCAGAATATATTGGCCTTACTATAAATATACTAAGGCAAAGGATCAACGGTTACAGAGCCGACACCAAACAAGCCATAGCCGTTTCTAGCAATATCCCTCAGGATAAACAAGTTGCGGCATATGCAGCTTCCCACAAACTTACTCAATCAGTACATCACAAAATCCAGACGACGTCAGGCCTTAAAATATGATAACATTTCCAATTTCCCGCCACACCTTTGTTTGCCCCTTGGCCACACTAGGTGTACCAGTTACCAAACACAGCTTACCACACACCACACTGCTGTGTGCCATCACTTTCCACCAGAGCAAGTTGGCTTGGCCAGCGAAATGTTGTGACCTCGCAACCACATGCAAAAAAGTACCTGCAAGTACAACTCTGTAAGTACTTGTTCATTTCTCTCAGTAGCCTAGCAGCTGTTTCCTGCCCTTTAGCTCTACCTTTGCTTAAGCAACAGTACCATACAGTTGAATGTTCATAATATTTGAAGGATATACATCAATATTGTAAAAAAATTGGCTTTGTAATTTTAACAAGCTATGACATCTTTTATTAAAGATAACGTATTTTCACAAACATGCTTTTTATATTATATTACAGTATAGTGGTCATAAAAACGTTATTTTACTGGTGAAGTACGTTAAAAGCTAATGAATTCCGGATACTTCCACAATTTTTCCTCAAAAAAAAAAAAAGTGTATGCTCCAATTTGGGAATAATATTTCACAAAAACTTTATCAATACAAAAAGCTATGTAATGAACTGAGGAAATTACTCATAACAATTGACAAACAGTTTTCTTTTTATTTAAAAATTCACACACAAAAAATATCAAAAACAACTTTCAGAACTATGTACATGATAAAATCAACATAAATTAACATAAAAATATTTTTTAATCAATACGGTTTTGTATGGTCATAAAAATATGCCTGTGTCAGTAGTGCATAAATATCAAAACTCAAGAGCTGCCAAGAGCGTTTTAAGCGGTAACTTTTCTTCGCTTAGTCTTCTTATCATCGACCAATAATGCTTCAGACTGTTTAGTTGAAATAGACTTCTGCTGAAACATTTTGAGATCTGCACAAAAAAGAATCTGTAAAATAAGAATAATCAAAATGTTGATTAATGCACAACTACAAAGTATGTTCCTCAGACAAAACAAATTAGCCATCCTTAATGTTTAAATTCAGTCAGGATTATAAAAATGGTACTGCCCAAGGATGGCAATGCTGTAAAAACCTGTGATGAGCAACATACTATAAATATGTCATGATAAGTAAATATCTCCTCCAGTATGGGGAAAAACTGAGTACAAATACTGTATTTACGCAAATATAAAAGCCACCAGTGTAAAACACAGCCATCATAATTTTGCACAACAAAAGTGGAAACATAAAATCAGTTTACTACAGCACCACCACCACCACTACTCCCCCCGCACCTTCTGTATATGTATTGACATCATGCCTGAAGCATTAAGACAACGAACCGAGTCCGAGTCTTCTAAATTATTTTTACGACATTGCATCTACCTTACTAAAACATTTTCAAAAAGTTAATCACGTCTTGGGAGTGAGTTAAGAACGGTGGAGTGTCTGCTGCTGCATTTCACTTTTAGCGCACAACTCGTGCAGCAGAGCGGAATCGGAATGTCTCCCGCAACAATCCTCTTGGACGTTTCCTGATCCGAATCTGGACGAAGCTGTCTGACCACTTCTGAAGTGATATCTAGTAAAACAGGGCTCTTGTGTCTTGAGGTTAACGCCTACCTCGGGTGGGATCGGGATAGCGAACTACGCTGTTGATGTGAGTGAAGGGCGCCAGCAATACTCCCCAGGTACTGCACTTCGAGACTCTTAGGCCTCAGGGTGTGGTTTGTTCGGTGTGTTCGGTATCCCACCCAACGCGTTGATGTGTGTGTCGCAATGAGTGATTGAAAGCCACTTAACGCGCGGCGCGTTGATGTGCGTGATTGAGTGGTGAAAGCACGTGAATGGATTAACACCTATGACACTGACTATACCGGAACTACACACTTACTGGATGTTGGCCCCCAGTACGCCTGATAACTTACGTTGCTTATACTGGCAATATTAGGTGTCTAGAAATTATGTAAACAGTATTTAACTTACAGATGATTTATTACGCTTACGGTACACAGTGCCAAAATAATGTCTGAATTACGCACGCAGCGAGGTAAACGTAGTGATGCGTCCCTTGCAGTAACAATAACCCTAAAGCACACGATAGTGCACGTGATAGTGAACTTTGCGTAGTGACTACGACCGGCTGGTATATCGCACGTGGTTGGTGAGCGATCAGCGTGGAGCTGGTGTACGAGAAGTGAGTCTACGACACCAGAAGGTGCACCTCCTTAAGCAGCGAGGGGCTGGCGGCCACTATGATGGACCGTCAGGTTCACTTGGAAGCGGGCGTAGAGAGTTGAGTTGCGGTGAGCACGTGCCTAACTAACGTGTCACAAGGCAGCCGTTCCCGTGCACGTTGTAGTGTGGTAGGACTCTACAAGTGATATTAGCGGTACAGTGCGAAAACTGTGGCGAGCAATGCTAGGCCGGTGGTGGGGTGAATGGCACGTAACACGCTGCACACAGAGTGCTGCTGTCAACGAGATGAATTGCGTGAGTGTGTGATAATGAAATTAATGTACAACGTACTGCTCACATGTATGCTGAACACAATGGCGGTATACTAACCTGCACGTGGTCGGTCACAAAATCATGAATTATGCCCTTAAAATGTTACACAAATACAAAATAACCCTAGCAACGCGTGTGCAAAATTATGCTGAATATAACAATACCAAAACGAACCTCGTATGGTGAAGGATGAGTGCCGATGAGTGCCGATGTCTCCCGATACGAAAGTCCCAAACCACGTGGCAGTGGTGATGCCGACGCGGTGTTTAAGTTAAAAAAAATACCAAAACGCTCACAATTATTAGGTTAAGCGGATGCGCAATGCAAAGGGGAATATCTGGTAACGTGTGCTAAGCAAAGGTGAACCGGTATACTAACGAGACTATGGAAAACTAACAATCAGTGAAACAAAAGATGATGAGCACACGGACAGGCGTCTTACCTCTCCAGAAGACGATGACGAACTGCCACGAGGAAGGCAGCCGCTAGGGGCTCCTTGCCTCGCTACGGGGTTTACACACTTCCGGTACCTCGTGCGTGTGAAATATTAATATTAATGCCGTACGAAAATGGCACACACTAAATTACATAATAAATTACGTTACATATTTTGCTGATAGTGAATGATGCATTTCTAAATGTCTGCTGAAAACATGAAAGTAAACATAGCGAACATGGTAACCCTTGATGGCCTTCGGCACACACTGTACACTGCTGTTTGATACACAATACACTTCGCACTGAATGATTTGGCATACATACACACTGGGGGGGTTGCGGAACGATTATGGGAGAGTCTGAGAATACTTTTGGGTGGGTGGAAAAGGACACACTCGCGCCGTTATGGGCTTAACCCATACGCTGGCCCTGCGGCCGGCGTCAAGGTGCTATTAGTGAACCCTGGGCCGCAGCCATTGATGCTACTATAGAACGGCAACTGCCACTTTTAATAAGATACCACAATTACTACAGCATGATTTCAGCATGCCTATTATGCCTTGGCCATTAAACATGCACAGAAAACAATATTTGTATTATCGAGAAAATAATTAGACAAGCATAAATAACATGATTAACAAAACCTTGCGATAGGGTATTCCCATCCTAAGAGTTGCTGTCCTGAGAGCTGATTACACTTAGGTGGAGGCACATTATTTAGAAACGAAACCTAAACCTTTGCAATTTCAGTAGGCCTAATCATGTACATATCAGGTCTGAATCTCACAGCCTAAGGAAATATGCCAATGTACTTTATAGTGGACAAAACTAAAAATGCAGGAATTTTGTAGATTAAAATCCAATAACAATAAACTAAGGTCACTTGACATACCAGTTAGAACATTTTGTGAACTAAATGTGCTAAGGTAGTTGGAAAAGATTACCTAAGTATGTTAATATCATTTTAATAGATGCAGTACTGCTGTGATAACATTTTCATAATGTACCTAAATTCAGAGTCCCTGCCGCTGGTCTGTTTTGACAACTACAAGGGCATACTGAAATATAGCACATTTAAGGTAAATCTCCATTGATTCAATAGCTCAGCTTTAAAAATGACTGAAAAAATACTCCTTGAATATATTGTTTCTCTAGTGTATACTATTTATGGACTCTGTTCTGTTTCACGCAGAAGTAAGGCAGGCCTGGCATTGTTATTGTAACTAAGTGAAGAACTTTTTTTTATTTCTCATGGCACTTCAGAGAAGAATCGCCATTTCTTGTAGGAAGTAAGCATGATTATTTCTTAAGATTTGTACTGAGGAATACGTATTTGTTATGCATTCCGGCCAGTTTGATAGCACTAAAATGTTCAATTCTGTTGTACTTGTGAGTTAAATTGTATCTATATTAAAAGTTTTTTACTGCATTTTATTTTGTCTTGCTATGTTTTACAAATTACTATTTTCTTAGCTGGAATTAAACTAAAAAAAGAAAACTTTTGTATGCAAGATATAATACATTCATAGACTGTTGCAGAACATAAAGCTTCACATACATAAAATCGATACTTCCTCGATATAAAATATTGCATTAAGTTTTTCTTTTCTTAAACCCCACTGTAATTATCATATGTCTATGTTTTTTTTTAAACCATTTGTTTGTTTTATTGTTCAAATTTTGCAGAATTCAATTGCTTGGTGAGAACGTCGGCTATCTGCAAATTAGTTGGACAATATTTAAGTGTCAAAGCACCTTCATTAACCTTGTCTTTGATATAATGAACTCTAACATCAATGTGCTTAGATTTCTTATTCAAAATCCCATTGTTCGCTAAACTTACAGCACTTTGATTTTTCACATTTAGAAGAACTTCTATTTGTTCTCTGCTAAGTTCTTTTAGAAAACTCTTTTAAGAAATACGAGAGTTTTTGTAGCTTCGGCTGCAGCGATGTATTCTGCCTCAGTTGGTGTTGCTACTATTGGCTGGCGTCTTGATACCCAGGAGATGGGGTCATCATTATAAAATTTAATAAAGCCTGCAGTACTTCTGCATGTTTTCTCGTCTCCTGCATAATCAACATCCGAATATTCAATCAAAATGTTTTTGGACTTTTCAGCATTAATTGAATACGATATCCCTGTATATTTAGTTGAATTTATATATTTAAGAACGTTTTAGTTTGAGTAGGTCTTGTTGAGTGGTTTTTTCTACATATTGTCTACATAGTCCAATTGCATACACCAAGTCTGTTCTCTTTTTAGTACACAAATACAAAATGCTTCCCACCGCTTCTCTTCAAGGATACATTACCTGCTTTTGTTTTATTTTCTCAATATATTCACTTCCCACACAGCGAGGCGTTGATACTTGTTTTGAGTCTTGACATTCGATACTTTTCTATGACTTATTGCGCATAGACCTTTTGATGCAATTTCAGCTTCTCTTCTGATGTGTCAATATTAACGCGCAAATAGTTATCAGGGTTTTCTTCGGCTGTTAATTTGAATTCATTTTTCAGAGAATCTAATATCCTTTTCATTTGACTGGTGTCAGACCCTGCAATTAATCCATCATCGACAAAGATGGACACAAATACATAGTGATCTGGGTTTACGAATACACACTGTTCAGTCTTTAAAGCTATGAATTGATGTTTCTGTAAAAATTCTCTGATACACTTATTCCATTGGGCTGGAGCCTGCCGAAGACCGAAAAGGGCCTTTTGAAGCTTGCATATCTTTGTATTGTCTGAATATCCTTCAGGTAATGACATATACAATTCTTCTATTTTTCCACAAAAGAATGCTGTCCCGATATTGAATTTCATCAGTTTGTAATTTTTCTTTGCAGCATATGCTATCATGGTTCTTACAGTATCTGTGCTGACTGGGCTAAAAACGTCATCATAGTCTACTCCGACTTGCTGTTGACACCCTTTAATTACAAGAAGAGCTTTAAATTTCCCATCATCTTTCACCTTGTAAGAATTTTTTTGGCCTTTGCTTTGTTTCTTTCGACTACAATTCCAGGTTTGATTCTCTTTGTATGCTAATTTTTCCTCTTCTATGGCTTTTTTCCACATTTCAGCCATCATCTTCAGTAGTAGCCTCCTCATATGTCAGTAGTAGCCTCCTCATATGTACGTAAACCGTAGTCTTAATTTTCCAGGTAGATTCTTTGTGCTTGTAAATTTTACTTTCTCTACATTGTTAGTGCAGCATGTTGTGTTCTCCCGGTTTTCGACACTACTTATAGTATTCTGTAAAATATTTTCTTCCTCTGTTTTTCTTGAGATAGAATCACCTGCCTCGACTTCAAATTCATTCTTTTCATCTTCAACATTACCATCATTTTCAGGGCAACGTTCATTACCTTCTTCACTGCAAAAAAGTAAAAGTGGTGGTTTTTCTGGCATTGTTGATGAGTATATAGCTCTCTGGTTAATGTAACATCACTGGAAGTTATGATTTTCTATTCAGTTGTATCCATAACCTACAAAAATACATTTTTTGGGAATGTTTAACTTCAAGTTACTAAGTTTTTAAGCATAAGTTATGATGCCAAAAAATTTTATATTTGATAAATCAGTGTGAATCAGTTTCAACTTTTTTCCGCACAGTTTTCATTCTCGTTAAATGGTTTTCTTGTCTGTTTGGCATTTTGACAAACTTCACATACAATGTCTTTAACTTGAGTACTTTCTAGGTCAAGGCCTACTGTCATCTTTGTAAGTTTTTCCGTGTTTTTCCAGCTCAAGTGTGCCAATTTATGTGATGGGATGTATTTAGATTACATATAGGACTGAACTTTGCTTTACAACTTCTAGATTGTCTTTTACTTCTATGCTGATAAGAGCCTTATTATTGGTGAATTTTACTTCATCTCCATTCCGAATGATTGCTGGAATACTAGATTAGTTTGTCTCAAGTCCAGGGATATACAAAACATTTTTAAATTCACATTCATCAGCTATCGTCTTAACCACTCTCCTCGCTTCCAAATGTTCGCTCTCATTAGATGTAGGTAAGATTTGAGAAAAGTCCCTTTCGTCAATAAACAAGTTTTCATTTACCATGTGAGAAGTTGCTACTGAATCCAAAACAAACAGAATTTCTTGACTTTCACTGGTTACAAATCCACAGTTAGTTCTTTCTTCATTGCTAAGGAATATAACTCTGTTTTCATTTTTCAATTTTGTTTCATCGACATGTTTCTTCCTGAAAAACATTATTCTCTGATCGATTATTTTTCTTGCAAAACTTATTTTTAGGGCAGTTGTGAAGAAAGTGAGTAGTTGATTCATATCCATAACATTTTAGTCAGTTTGTTTTAAATGTGACATGCATTACTGGCATCAGATTTGGTGTAGTAACGAATTTTGTCTCTCAAAATATGTGCCTGTAGTTTTTTCAATGGTTTTTCTATTCCCAAGCTGTTGAGAAATGAGATTGAAAACGTTGCGGTAGAATTGACATGATGCAATGCCATTTATATTTACATATCAATTTTATTCTAAATTGCTTTTATTTTTACCATAATATTTTCAGGAATACTGAGATTAGTTGCCATATATTTACTTGTATCAATTTCAAACGTAAAATTTTTTTTTCATAAACATATTTTGAGCTTTAGCTTCTTCTATCATGTACAGACTTTCTAATTTTGCATACGTACTTAACTGCAGCACTTGTGCAATTAACAATATGAATTTCAAGTTTTTTGTAAATTGTAAATACAATGATTTTTGGACCTTTTGCATTGTCTCTTAACCACTTATCTATATCTTTATCTTATACTTCATTGCTTAATTTAGCAGTGCCAAACACAACATGTTATATTCCTGATGAACGTAACAACACAGAAATGTAGAATTGCCACATAGCGAAACAAATAATATGATCAACTAACATTTCGACGGAGGATAAATATGAATCTTTCTGTACTATTTTAACAAGATGTGTGTATGTACAATAATTTTTTATTTTAGATGCAAGTAGGTATGAGAAACTGATCAAACTTACCACAATGGAGCATTGGTTCTAGTAAATGTCATCATTTCCACAAGACAATGTTTCATGTACTGCTTTTTTAGAAGTATTTTGGGCCCATAACCTGTTGAATTCTGTTGTACTTGTGAATGAAACTGCATCTGTATTAAAAGTTTTTACAGCATTTATTTTGTCTTGCTACGTTTTTTTACAAATATTTATTTTCTTGGCTGGAATTAAACTAAAAAAAAAGAAAACTGTTGTCTGCAAGGATATAACTCATTCATAAACTATTTGCAGAACACAGAGCTTCACACACAAAATTGATACTTCCTCGATGACAGTTATAAAATATTGCATTAAGTTTTTCTTTTCTTGCTTAACAACATGGATATTATATTTCTGGGGGAAAAAAAACATTGTATTTCTGGGGGGAAGGGGGGGGGGAATTGAACATTGTTTTGGAAATATTTAAAGGAGAAATTGAACTAAGGAATACAAATGTAAATGTACTTCACTCGATTTGACAGTGGGGAAGAAGAAGAGAGAAAAAAAAAAAGTTTGAAATGCGTATCAACCAAAAATTTTATATTTTTATTCAAAAATTTCTTTTTTACTTTGATATTTGTGATTTAAAAAAAATTATATTTTTTTTAAGTTTTCTTACGTAAAGTGACATTTTTCCTTATGCATTATACATTATTACAAATAAAAAAACCTGAACGAAGGTTCTTTAACAGTTATATTAGTGTTACAGATATTCTTCAAATTTTTACTACACATTGTACAGACTATATTATATTAAAGAATTGTGGGATACTGACTATCAAATCGAGAAATTTTGGATTTTTGGCTATCGGTTCAGGGCTGTTTGCACTGCCTGGTTTAAAGATTGATGTTTAAAAAAAACCAACAAATTTCTTTGTACACATTTCTAGACAACAAGAAAGGTTAAGAAATTTGTCCAGTACATAAGATTTCTGAGTGTAAACAAGATTTTTTTATTGAGAAATTTTTTTCATTATTCCTGGAACATTTTTCGTGACACTGCCTGTAATTACTGTTTTGTTGACTGCAAATAGTATGTCTATGGAGATGTTAAACCAATTATCTGTTCGCTTTGAACAACGGTACAATGGCATTTATTTACTCCATGATTCAGGTAAGGATGAATGGAGAGTTGTGATGCAACACCTATTTTCACAATGACATTTGATGGTCACCTTGGGTTTTGCAGCAATGGCAGACATACAATATTATCATCAATGTAGAGTGACATACAAGTATAAGCACATCCTTTTCTACATCATTATGAATTCTAATGTCAACCAATGAGATCAAAGCCAAACTTATTGAACTGACCGTGTGAGCCCAACCAGCATATGCCCCATACAGTGTTCTGAAGTAGTCTCCTATTTCATCATAAACCTTAGTAGTTACAGACTTGTATTTCTTGATGTGAGGCATATAGCGTTGCGCAGCCACCTGGAATATGTGTGTATCAACTGGAATTGACTCCAAATGATTTAGTGACATAAGACAGATGCAATCTGCCACCTGAAACAAAGTAACCTGTCAAGTTTGGCACAACCACTTATTAGTTGTGCTTTTAACTAAAATTCTGATACCTAATACTAACATAAAAGGAAGCAAAATAACTAGGCCTAAATATAATAGTAATGTGTCTCTCGCAAATATTTACAATTTAAGGGCTCTGTATAAAACTAACCTTTGCTCCAATACCAGGAAGTTTCATCAGTTCAGACTTTGCCTCCAGGTACGGCATGTCTTGCAATTTCTCCAACCAAACATGGCCACCCATCTCCTCAATCTTGCACGCAGATTGATAGATAAACTTTGCCCTGTATCCAAATCCGGCATTGCGCAAGGCCTTCTCCACACTAGCTTTTGCAAGGGCAGAAACAGGAGGGAAATCGTGATAAGTAATGTTACCTACAGTAGCAATTTTCTCTCCGTACATTGTGCATAGTTTTTCAACCATCGATGATATTCTGTAACATAAAGAATTACCACCTTAAACACATAGAAGTGTGTGTGCGTGTGTTTATATATATACATATCACGTTTTACAACTACAGTTTACTGCAAGCAAAGCTTTGGATATGAGTTCAACCAATAACAAAAAATCTATTTTACACCATGCTGCAAAAAATTTCAAATTTCAAAAACAAAAATTATTTTCCTGTAGCCTACATTTTTCATTCACATAAATAAATTGTAACTACAGTACGCAGATACTTAAAAACAGACCACCATTTGTGATCCTTAGTAAAAAGCCTGAACCATTGATGGTCTAGAACAAAACTATCATCTCACTCTACCCTATATTTTTTAAAACAAGTACATAGTTATTTTATGTTCTCTTTAAGATATACTCTCCTCAAAATATAAAGAATGATTCAACACAGTGTGTTTATTTTGCAATGTAATAGCTTATGATAAAATCCAAACTACATTTTCTGTTTGTCCGTAACGTGAATTCATTGGGAGCAATGCTATCAAAAAAAAAAAAAAAAACTTCTCGACATAAACTCAATAACTACTTGGTCTATAATTGTTTAAAAACTATTCAGAATGCCTTTTCTTAAGGCCACAATCTTTAACTCAAATATTTTTTAACCAAATGCTTTGAAAAAATTTGAGACTGTGTATTCAAATGATACACAATTTTGCCAAACAGCTTTTTTAAATAATGTACTGTTTGCTAGCCAAAATTATTTCGCTTCATTTTGGCTTATTTTGACAACAAAATATGTGATATTTCACGGTCAAAAAATCTAAAAATCTTTTGGTGTATTGCAACAGAAAAATTAAATTACGAAGAACAATATATAGGCAAGGGTTAAAATTGTAAGAATGAATTTTTGATACATGTATTAATTTGCATTAAAAAAATATTTCCGAAACCACTGCAAAACTAAAGAGCGAGGCCTTAACATAAAGTCATTTCAAGAAATTACTGTTTATACCTAGTCAATTTTCAGGATAGTATTACTCACCACCACAGTGCGACCTGTGTTGGAGCATGAGCCCGCAGTATGAGATCCATGCCATGGGGTGAAAGAAAGGGAAATTGAGGGTGTTCAGGAAAGAGCTGATAGGTGAATGAAGAAGAATCTAAGCAACTGAGACAATAAGAGGGGATAAGAAATCTGTCCTCTGAGATTAACAAGGAACTGGGGTGAGACTCCTTGAAGGAATGGAAGGAAGCAGATGGGGAGATGGTAAAGATGTACCAGGTGCTTCACAGAGAGGGAAGATGGGGAAACTTGGAGAAATATTGTAAAGAGTGCATTACAAGGAGAGGAAAGACAACTGCTGCAAAGTCCATGGAGAGATACGGGGAATGGAGAGAGATAAAAACTCCATGGTGGTCAGAACTTAAGTGACAGTAATGAGCCGGGAAATAGTATGTAGCTGTGGCGAGTGTTGAAATGTTTAAGAAAGGGGAGAGGGGCAGGGAAGAAGAAAAAAAATAGCTGAATGGAGGAAACACTGCCAGAGGTCAGTAGCCAGACTGTGGGTAGAAGAAGATTGATGTTTGTCGCTCTTTTCGTGTAGGCTGAAAATTCTTTTTTGATAGCCTAGCTAAGTAGATGTACATACTTTAATATGTACCACCTAGTTCGTCTCTTCACCTCAGAGGTTAAATATACCTTTACATCAACTTCTACATGGTTTTAGGCTACTTAAAAATACAGAATTTAAGAAATACGTAGGCTATGTCATTTATTGAGAAAATTTAACACACCTTGATATGTTGTTGTTCGAGGAACAAATGAATGAAAACAAATTTTCAGTCGGGTCTTGAGCAAGGATTCTTACTCCTTGAAACTGAACAGCTGCTTGCTTGAAATTTGGATCCTGTTGTGACCACTTGCTGTACAGTTCTTGCAATGATTCATCTAAGCGAAAATACTTTTGCAGTAGCTGTTCATATTGGTTATCATCATTCACAAGCTGATCCCTAACACTCAACTGTTTACACTCATCACTTGCAACATCATCATCTGATGCAGCATTACTCACTTTCTGTTTCTTCAGTTCGCACCTTACACTATTAGCACCTTTGGGAAAAGAGTTACTGTTGCTAGTGATTCTGTACAATACATGTGTATCAGTTTGTGAAAGTGTCCACACAGTATGGCCAAACACACCAGTCCACTCATTATCCCCTGTTTGTTTCCATCTGGAATATGAAACATGTACAAGGCATCACACAAATGAATTATTACTTACTATTTAATGTTATGCCGGTTGAAATTCCATTGATTTCACCAAATATATTTGTACAGCATGCACTACTCTTTTAACAAAATCTTCATTTACATTAATATCATAATGCCCAGGTTGTTCTTTAAGCATTTTACTAAACTAAGAAAAAATTATCCATTCCTTAGTAAGACAAACAGTTTGTACACAAGCTTACTTTCCTCAATGTGGGAACAAATTAATCTAGAAAATTACAATCTGTCACGTAGGGGAGCTCCTGGTACCTTGGGGCACTTTTTACACATTTGCAAAAAAAACAGGTTTTTGTACCCTATTGATTAATGTACTACATGCCAGAATGCAATTATGTCTTTAGCTAACTCGAGAAAAATGTTGGAAATTGTGTAATCCATAAAATGTTGAAAACAGTCTCATATGTTACAATATAATTGATCAAATGGTAGTTACGATGTGTCCCACGGTAGAGAACACGACAGTACTTTGGGACATGAAATATTTTACCATGAGACTGTACAGGAAACATTAAAAGCACCAGTTAGAATACAAAATACAATACACAAATCAATGACAAAACTCAAACGTTGCATTAATACAGCCAAATGCATAGTAAAATTCCTTCTCTGCACCTTTTCCATTTCCTGCACTTCAACTTCCACGAACGGGTCTCACACTGCAGCGGCATACTCCAGCATAGGCATTACCATTGTACAGTATGCCTTTTCCTTCACCTCAGAGCTAGCCCCATTCAGCATCCTTCCCAGCAAACCTAAAGCTCTTCTCCCCTTCGTAACCCCTCTCCCCCTGTTTTGTCCACCTAAGGTCACTCTGCAGCACAACCCCTAGATACTTACATTGTGTGGCGTCCATTGTCTCTTCCCCATCCCACCTGTAAATGACTCTACTTATCACTCTCTTCCTAGTAAACCTAACTAACTTAAGACTTAAAAAACATTGATCTTCTTCTTGTTTTCCACAGTCCATGAACACAACCTTTAAATGTCTGCCTGCAAGTTGACCCCACTGCCTACCACTGGGTATAAAACACAGTCATCTGCAAACAATCTTATTTGCCCCTAATCACAATACCCATGTCATTTGCCGTAAAGGTTAACAATACCAGACCGAACACGCTTCCCTGGGGCACCCCTGATGACACCTCACATTCCATTGATTATGACTCCCCAACTTTCATCCTCTGCCTCCGTCTTTGGAGGAAGGATCATTCCATGTGAAATCAACAAATTTTAAAAAATGTTATGCTTCACCATTTTTGATTTCCACAAAATTTGGTAGGTTATATGCACCCATCATCTAGAACTACTAAACTACATTCATAATATTTTTAAAAATTTACTTTTCTTTATATAGTTGTATGTTGGCAACACGGACAAGCAAAAAATGGTATTTCAGAGTCATTTTCTAAAATCTGTATAAAATGTAATTGAAACAGGAATGATGTCAGCTAGGGCTCATTTCAAAGCTTAAGAGATGTACTTTTTTTTCATTTAGCTAATGTTAGGTTTTACAGAAGCTTGAGTAGAAAATTTGAAGCCTACATTTTAGACAAAAAAAATTATTTTTCAAAGATTTTGAGAATATAAAAAAAAAAAAAAAAATGAAGGATTCAAAGTAACATGCAAGTGTTTTTACCTGTAAAAGTAATGTGTGAGTAGTACGTGCAGAAAACAAACTGGGCTGATATTTTAAATCCTACTTCCTAAAGAAATTCATGAATTATGAAAATATTTCAATTTTCCCACATTTTCAGAGCTTAGAAAATACACGTGGGACATGTGTTAAAATATGAAACTGCTAGAGTACCAAGACCTAGTCTCTCCACCCTGTCCTTCAAAGTGTTCCTTTCACCCATCTAGCCGCTCTCCTCTGAACCTTCTCCAGCTCCTGCACCTCCCCTTGCTTATAAGGATCTCACCGCCGCTGCATATTCCAACATTGGACGTACAATTGAGGTGTATGTCTTCATCTTCACTCCACCACTGACTCCGTTCAGAACTCTTCCCAGCATTCCCAGAGCCCTTCTTCACTTAGATGTCACTCTCCCCACCTGTCTCTTCCACCAAAGGTCTTCCTGCAACACTACCCCTCAAGTACTAATATTCTGTTGCCTCCCCAATCTCCTACTCACCCCATCTGTATGTCTGCTTGCTCTTTACCCTCTTTTTAGTGAATCTCACTATCTTTGTCTTCTTGACATTTATCTTCATTTTATTAGTCCAATCCAGTACGCGATTAATGTCTGCCTGCAAGTTGTTTTTCTCGCCCACCTCCGAATAAAATACAAAGTCATCCGCAAATAATTGTAGCTTACCACCAATTCCCTCTCCCATGTCATTCACCATTATAGTAAACAACAAAGGGCCCAGTATACGTCCCTGTGGCACTCCTAATGTTACAGCCCCTTCTTTTGACAAGGTGTCCCCCACTCTCACTCTCTGGCTCCGCCCCTTGAGAAAGTCACCAATCCATTTAACTGCCCACTTGTCACCTAGTAGTTCATTTACTTTCCTTCAGTACATAATTAAAAAATAGATTATATTATTGAATATACACAGTATTGATTTCTTACATTGTTATCAATTCATTATGTTAAAATTTATGCCAGATGAAAACAACAGTAGTATTATTCTAAGGTATCACAATAGTTATGAGGTATTAAGATATTCCTCAACAGAATAAAACGCCATTCTCGAGAGACAGCTTTTAAGATTTTTTTAAAGATAGGGACTTAGAGAGGATTTTTTAGTTCTTTAAGGGAATACGCGTAGTTGGTTAGCAAGCCTGGTTACATATGATTGTATATGTTATGGTTTTTGATTGGTGTTATGTTCTTAGTATATAGGCTATAAACACACACACACACACACTATAGAAAAGAGTAACTAACTTTTAGTTACGTGTTAATTGATGGTGATACTACATTCTATATTATACTATATTCACTGTTTATCTTTAAAACATCAAATACAAACAGATTTGTCCAGTCCACTGCGCTAAGCGTACTTTAATTGCAGAACTTCTTTTTTTAATTTAGCTTTATTTTTCTATAAAACAGCTGCCTGGCTGCGGCTTCCACCGCAAAACAGCTGCCCAGCATTTAACAGCTAGCGTACTCAATAAGTGTAAAGAGCACGCGCAATTCGCTTGTATGATGTCATGTAATTCCCATCGCAAAGTCTTGCACGGGATACAAACCCGTAACCCCACCCCTCCCACACCCCAAACTTTATACAATACCCGAGTTGTCAGTGAGTGTTTTCCTCGTTTTTTTCCCCTGCGGTCACAAATTAAATAAAAACAATCCTTGATGCGGATTATATATCATGCTAAAATTTCAGCTCGATCTGTGCAGAACTTTTTGAGTTTTTGAAGCGTACACAAACCAACATAACATATATATATATATGTACAGGCACACACATGGTAGGGGTCATTATCTTATTTTCCCTGAATAACTGCCTACAGTTACTTCTGCTGTAGCCTGCAATGTTAATTATTCGGACTATCTATTATTGCAATTTAAAATCAGTTCTGCCAGTTCCCCGATCTGCCACAAAATATAATGCTGTAACTTATGAGTGACTGAATGTTGGAGAAGTAACAGCCTACGATTGTATTTTGTTCACTTACTTTTTTGAGCACAGACATGACAAAACACATGGAGCTGAGTTTCTTGCATAGCAAGTTTGTGTGTTCTTTCCAAGTTAGTTGGTTCTCCACGGTCAAGCCTAAAAACTTAACAGTTTACTTCCTGCATATGGTCCTTTCCAATTTTAAAGCAATTGCCAAAAATATTTTCCTCCTCTTTTTTTTTACAATAAAGTTCATAAGAGCTGATTTCTTTACAGTTTGTATCAAGGTGTTGGGGAGAAACCAATTCTTTATAATAATGAGGGTCTGCTCACGACTCAGATTATTTGTATTGACTTCACGTATGTTTAGGTCATCAGCGAACATTATTGTCGAGTCAGTTTTTATGTTTCCAGGAAAGTCATTAATATATATTAGCCTACAAATAATAGGGGTCCTAGGATTGAACCTTGAGGTACTATCATAACTGTACAAGGTCTTGAATGATAGTAATTTATCTGTGTGTTTAGGTAGTCTGTAATCGAGATTATTTTTTCTAGGTAAAAATGAATGATTGGCAATTCCCCTGATACCGTCGAATTCTAGCTTTTTTAGATCATGATCTACACAATCAAATGCCTTGGACAAGTCTGCAAATATAACAGTTATTATTAGTTTCTTATCACTGGACTTAAATAACTTGTAAATAAATTTTAATATGGCTTGTTCCGTTGATCTTCCCTCCATGAAACCATACTATAAATGGGATCAAATGGTGGATACTGAAATAAATAAATACAAACAATGATACCTGGTTTATGCTTATTTCACTACTAGCAAGGATGTGTAGAGAAATATACATAAATTAAAAAATTATATAATTTTTAAGATCCTGTCGTAGCTATTATACTATGACTATTTGCGAGATTATAATATACTTGACGATAAAAAATACTACAACTACGTGCTGTCGTCCCGATCCCCTACTCCAACTAAAAAAAATCCAGCCAGCTGATAAATTTACATAAATTTACAAACAAAATTTATTACCTGAAACATTGTCCTCCTGTAAGAGTATATAACAACTGTAATTCTGACTTAGAACAAAGTAATTTGTTCCACATTACAAAAAGTTAACAACTAGCAAATAAAATCAATTTATAAAACGTTAAATTCAAACACTACAGCAACAGAATTTACAAATAAAATCTTGGCACAACCGGGTATAAACAAAGCAACCCGGCACGACACTCGACACAACACGTCTTTGGACAGTAGTGTACACTACACATGAGTTTCCCGCCAAAACTCCAAACATAAACAAATAGACAGAAACAGGGTAGCCTTGGTACAT
>PNEQ01013479.1:0-31621 GCA_003012365.1 Medauroidea extradentata
TTTTTTTTTTTTTTTTTTTTTTTTTTTTTTTTTTTTAATTTCTGGAACATTCCTAACATGATTTTTGCACACGATCAACCAGTGACAATTTTCTAATGCAACTTGAACTAGCCTAACAGGTATAAAGCAGACATAATTTTTATAATATATCAAAATTTATCAGCTCTATAAACGAAAAAATATGTTCTTTTAAGACGTAGAGAAGGTTACCAGTGATCAAATACTAAGTAAATATATTGATTATTGTTTCTGAATTGCGTATTAAGTAAAAATTTGTTTTAATGATGATACGCTAGGTTCTAAAGCGTTAAGTGTTATACTATCAATTGTGTCATTGCAGTGTGCTTCTAAAACAATTTTTTTGGCGTATATAAATAATAGATAATCAAGCTACTTACACATAAGTTGCAGTTTTATTCGAACAGAAGCAGTAGGTGTCAATAGACTGCCATTTTGAATTGTTGATTTATGTATTCATGATTCAACCTACACTTCTAAATAGACAATAAAAAAATTTAGTAATGTTACTCCTCATATGTATGGTAATATTTCCCAACCTTGCGAGGGAAATCTGAATTCCGAAAATGTGTGGCAATTTTCGCAAGGTAGTGTATTCGTATTCGCCACACAAACCACTCGGAAGTTTCGCTCGCGCGTTATGTAAAATTGTCCTAGAGGGCTTGCGTCAATACGTAATGAAAAATTACATTGCCAATTGAGTAAATTTCATAACACGTGTAGAGTAATTTTCCCTCACTTGTAGAGGTAATTAGCTTCCATTACACGTAGAGTAAATTTACTTCAATTTTTTTTTACTGTGAGATAATAAAAATCACACCTGACAACAGTCACACCTATCTTAAAAACTAGCATCACCAAAAATACAGATCCACACTTATTGTATCACTAGTTTTTATACATTGAAGTGCTGGCTGTAGGAAGGTTGTATCTCGTTCGCATTGACACATTAACCATCGGCACTACTTCTGCTAACATGTAGGAGTAGAAGCTTCCTGTAAGGCCTCTATTTTTCGTACTTGTCCGTGGAAAACATCCGCAATATAATGATTATTGGTGCGAGTGGCATGTGACATTACCCGTGTGTTGTTAAATGGTGTTTCATGAAATTATTCCAACACAACTTTGTCAAAGCAGGGTGTTCCTAGTGTCCTCGTTTCACTTGTTAACTCTGAGACGTACAGCGACTTTGTTTCCTGCGAACGACGGTCAACGTGTTCGAACACAGCGTGTTGTTATGGTTTTGAAAAGAAATACCATATTAGTTGGAAAAATATGATTACGCATTATCTTACAATCTTATTAAGGGAGTTTTTTAGTTAGGGTTGACCTGGTATTAATAACACACTGAAATAGTTAGTAACTTTACCCGTGATTTATATTACATGTTACAGTACAAGAACAATTATTATAGACGCTCATGGGGGCAAATCGTTAACAGTTATAATTTAAGGGCGTTCAAGTGGGGAAAAATCATAATTTTATATTTGTATAAAATGGCGTTCGTTTCGTAGGCATTACTTGAGAGTACGATTTCCTCTTACGAAAAAAATTTAGCTCAGCCAGTTATTCCATAATGTTTGTTCAACGTCTAAATTTGCATATTTTTACTTCATGCAAAACCTGAAAACCAGTAAACATAATGAAATCACATCAAAACTACATGCCACGGTCTACGGCTTGAAGCATATAGATTGCATTTACAAAAAAAATTTGAACTTAAAATTTTTTTTTCAAAAATTTGCTAATTTTTATTGCTTTAATTTTTTTTAAAAAATGCAATACAGCTGGACGTCCCGTTGCATCTCGGCTTAGTGACGATACAAGCAGATAGACAGACCTCGTGGGTAGCGGGTATAGTGTCGTATGTGTCAACTCGTCACCTCCCCGGAGTGGGGGAATTTCTCTGTCGTATTGATACGTGCTTAATGTTATACTTCCTTGGCAGAGTTTGTCTGTTACTAAGCTTATTCAGACCGCCTACTTGCCAAGGCCTAGCAATCTTGTGTTTGAACCAGGGGGTCCGTCACGGTTCATAACAGTGTGCAAGTGACGTATGTTAGGGAACCTCTGATAGCACAGTATCCACTCCTGTGTCATTTCTATCAACAGCATTGTAATTTAAATGCGTATCTATGAGCTCTGCAAATGTGGCCTTCTATGATGTATATGCTATTTCAACCGTCAACGTGCAGAATCAGAGCGTCGAAGCTGATGCTGCAGGAGAACCTACATACACACAACATGCCAGGCACACAATCTGGATGTTATCACTTTGCCCACAACACCTACGGGATAGTTGTTGAATTCTGTTGTACTTGTGAATATTGAAATAGCATCTGCATTACAAGTTTTATACAGCCTTTTTATTTTGCATGCTATGTTTTACAAACGATTCTTTTTCTCAAAGATGTTAGAAGGGTCCAAATGGGGCATGTCGCCGGGAATTGTAACCAAACAAGCGCTTGACATGGCTGGTATCAATATGGCCGACTAATTAAAAAATTGAAGAAATATTAGTTAGGAGGTGTGTAAACAGTGTTAAAATATAGATTTTTCAACCTAAAACATCAATTAAAGAGCATAATACATTAATTTACCATAAATATTACCAGTCTGATGTGTACTTTTGAGGTTAAAGTAGTATGGCGGCTGGCAAATTTGGTGGCTACCTCTCCCCCCTCTTGGCTTCACTCCACCCGCCATCATTCAGATCTTATGCTACCCCCGTTATTTTTCTTCACTGGTATTAAAAATTGATGTCTGCATAGAGATATTAATTACATTCAAAGACTCTTTGCAAAACATAGAGCTTCACACACATAAAACCGATAGTTCTTTGATGACAATAAGCTATGAAATATAACATTACGTTTTTCTTTTCTTAACACCCCCCTCTAATTGTCATCATATGTTCATATTTGGTTTTTTTAGGAAACCATTTGTTTTTATTTTTGCATTGTTCTAATTTTGCAGAATTCAATTGCTTGGTGAGCAATATGCAAACTAATCGGACAGTATTTAAGTGTTAAACACCTTCATTACCTTTTCCTTGATGTAATGAAACCTAACATCAATGTGCTTAGATTTCATACATAAAATTCCATTTTTTCGCTGAACTTATTATAGCACTTTGATTGTCCACATTTAAAACAACTTCTATTTGTTCTCCACTAAGTTATTCGAGAATTCTCTTGAAATATGTGAGAGTTTTCGTAGCTTCGGCTGCGGCGATGTATTCTGCCTCAGTTGTTAATGTTGCTATGATTGGCTGGCGTCTTGATGACCAGGAGATGGGGACGTCATTATAAAATATAATAGAGCATGTAGTGCTTCTTCGTATTTCCTCGTCTCCTACGAAATCGGCATTCGAGTATCCAATCAAAATTATTTTGGATTTTTCAGCGTTCATTGAATATGATATCTCCGTATCTTTAGTTGTATTTACTCACTTAAGAACTCTTTTAAGCTGAGTAGGTCTTATTGTGTGGGGTTTTCTACATGTCGTCCACATAATCCAGTTGCATACGCCAAGTCTTGTCTCGTTTTATTAGACTAATACAAAATGCTTCCCATTGCTTCTCTGTAAGGAAATGATATCTTATTTTGCTGGATTTTCTCAATGTTCCCTTCCTAAAACGAGAGGTATTGATACTTGTTTTGAGTCTGACATTCGATACTTTTCTAAGACTTGTTGCGCATAGGCCTTTTGACGTAATTTCAGCTTCTCTTCTAATGTGTCAATATTTATGCTCAAGTAGTTGTCTTCAGTCATTAATTTGAATTATTTTTTCAGAGAATCTAATATCCTTTTTATTTAACTGGTGTCAAATCCTGCAATTAGTCTGTCATCAACAAGGATAGACATAAATACAGAGAGATCAGGATTTACGAATACACGCTGTTCAGTCTTTAGAGCAGTGAATTGATGTTTGTGTAAATTTTTTCTGATACACTTATTGCATTGGGCTGAAGCTTGCCGAAGACCGTAAATAGCCTTTTGAAGCTTGCATGTCTTTGTATCGTCTGAATATCCCTGAGGTAACGACATATACAATTCTTCTATTTTTACATATAAGAATGCTGTTTTGATATCGAATTTCATCAGTTTGTAATTTTTCTTTGCAGCATATGCTATCATGGTTCTTAGGGTACCTGTGTTGACGACTGGGCTAAGAACGTCATCGTAGTCCACTCCGGCTTGCTGTTGATATTTTTAAACTACAAGACGAACTTTAAATCTCCCATCACCCTTCACCTTGAACACCCATTTACTTGTAAGAATTTTCTTGCCCTTTGCTTCGTTTCTTTCGACTAGATTCCAGGTTTGATTCTCTTTGTACACTAATTTTTCCACATCTATGGCTTTCTTCCTCATGTCAGCATTGTCACCAATAGTAGCCTCTTCATATGCAAGTAAAACATATACTTTTAATTTTTCAGGTATCTTTTTTGTGCGTTTAATTTTTTCTTTCCCTGCATTGTGGTTTCAGCATGATGTGTTCTCCTGGTTTTCGACACTACTTACAGTGTTTTATGGAATATTTTCTTCCTGTGTTTAGAATCGCCTGCTTTGACTTCAAATTCAACTTTTTTACCTTCAACATTACCATCATTTTCAGAGTAACGTTAATTTTATTCTTCTCTGCAAAATATTAAAAGTGGCGGTTATTCTGGTGTTTTTATGAATATAGCTCTCTGGTGAATGTAACATCACACGAAGTTGTGATTTTATTTCCACTTGGATCACATAATCTCTATCCTTTTATTCTATAACCAACGAAAATACACTTTTGGGAACGTTTATCTATCTTCTTCAAGTTGCCAAGTTTTTTTTATCATAGGCTATGGTGCCAAATAATTTTATTTTTGGAGATAAGGTTTCTCAAATAGCCATTTTCTGCAGGTGTGCATTCTAAGCATGATGTCGGATGTCTATTCATTGAAAACAAGTTGCAGTGTAGAGAGCTTCGCCCCACAATAATTTATCAAGATTCTATTCAAAGAGTAGTGCACGTGTTTTTTTTTTTCATCAAAGTTCTATTGAGTCTTTATGCTCGACAATTCAACTCATGAGTGTATGAGATTGTATAATCCAAAACATTTCCTTTTTCCTTTAACCAATTTTTCCAGTTCGTGCTAATATATTCTCTACCATTATCTGAACGTATCTTGCAGACTTTAGAAACCCAATATCAATCTGTTTCTTCAATGTATACCTTTAGAGCGTCAACTGCTACGATTTTTACTTTAGTAGGTAGACTGTAGCAAAGTGTGTATAATCATCGAGCACTGTAAGAAAATATTTTTTTACCATTCCAAGTCTCACTCTCTACTTCTACCAGATCAGTGTGAATCAGTTTCAAAGTTTTTTCCGCACGTTTTTCATTCTCGTTAAATGCTTTTCTTGTCTGTTTGGTAATTTGACAAACTTCACATACAATGTATTTAACTTGAGTGCTTTCTATGTCAAGACCTACTGACATCTTTATAAGTTTTTTCATGATTCTCCAGCTCGAATGTGCCAATTTATTACGCAAATCAAGCGGTGAATTAGTTTCAGAATAGAAATTTGCATTTTCGACCAAAATGGGGTGTATTTTTATTACACATAGGCCTGAATTTTGTTTTTTACCTTCTAGAATTTCTTTTCCATCTATACTGATCAGAGCCTTATTATTGGTGAAATTTACTTCACCTCCATTCCGAGTGATTGCTGGAACACTACGTAAGTTTGTCTCGAGTCCAGGGATATACAAAACATTTTTCAATTCACATTTATCAGCTATCATTTTACTCATACTCTTTGCTTCTAAACGTTCGCCCTCTTTAGATGTATATACGATTTGAGAAAAGTCCCCTTTTCAAATAAGTAATTTTCATTTACCATGGAAGAAGTTGCTGCTGAATATAAAGCAATCAGAATTTCTTGATTTTCACGGGTTACAAATCCACGATTTGTTTCTCCAATGCTAAGAAAACCAACTCTATTTTCATCTTTCCATTTTATTTCATCGACATGTTTCTTCCTGAAAAAAACATTTCTCTTCTGAATAATTTATTTTCATGCAAAACGAACAATTTGGATAACATTTTGTCTTTTTATTGTTGTTTTTATTGTTAGGGCAGTCAAGAAAAAAGTGTATTGTGGATTCACACCCATAACATTTTTGACGGACTGTTTTAAATGCGACAGATTCATTACTGGCATTAGGTTTGGTGTAATAACGAATTGCGTCTTTCAAAATACGCGCCTTTAGCTTTTCCAACGTTTTTTCTTCTTTCGTTACTGATTCCCAAGATGTTGTGAAATGAGGTTGAAAACTTTTCGGTAGAATCAACATTATACGTGCTATTTGCATTTCCTCGTCGATTCTCTTCGAAATCGCGTTTATTTTTACCACAATATTCTCAAGAATAATCAGATTAGTTGATATATTTACTTGCACCTGATTCAAACCTAAAGAATTCTTCCATTAACATATTTTGTGCTCGTGCTTGGTCTCTCATATACAGACTTTCTTATTTCGCATACATAGCTGCAGCACTCGTGCAATTAACAATATTATCTTTAAGTTTTTTGTCAATTTTAAATACAATGTGTTTTTTTTATATAGCTTTTGCGTCGATGAGTGTGAAATGCGGTGAAGGGACAACTTAACACTCATGCCAGAGCCGGGATTCAAAAGTAGTGTCAATGACTTACTTCATAATTGCCCTGCCCTCAAGCAAGGGGATAACACAACAAGACTATCACAAAATGCAAGACACTTCGTTATTCAGGATTACATGTTTATTTATTCCTTGGCCATTATGTGACTCCTATCAAACTCAGTGTTTGATTAAATGCTGCTAAGTGATGCTAAACATTTCAGTAAATGTCCAAAATTACCAATACGCACCGCTACACTTGCACGAACACGTCTCAACAGGGACTTGGGAACACGTGAAAAAAGCCTGGTTGACCACGAACTGTTTCACATTCTTCAAAAACTCGATGATGTAACACCTCTGAATTTTCTGTCTGAGCTGCATGCACAAAGCTCTTCGCATGTCCCCACGAATAAGATTCTAATTCATAGACCGGCGCCTAACTGACTACGCTTCAGAGGTCGACTATGCTTAGAGAATATTTCAGTAAATAATTACTTACAAGTAATTAAAAACACGAGGCTTCATAAATTTACTGTTAAACAGTATTGTTATATGACATGCCGTATTACCAATTGTTTGGCTTCTGTTTGCTTCACGAACTCCTTGTTAACACGCTCCGGAACCTTCTGGATCTCCTGAAAACAAGGAAAGTTATTAGTTAGCAAAGGTTACTTTATGTGCCTCTAACAACAAAATCTAGATCTAGCATCTAGCAGGTAAGTTTATTATATATTATTTATAAACATTGTCACTACAAATGACTGCATGTGGTACCAGCCCTACTATAAGCTACTACAAACAATTATCTGGCAACATTGCTATAGGCTGTTATAAGAATTTACGAGTTGAAGTATGGTAGGTTTTCTCAGTCACGTGAACGGGTTTTGTCAATAATATCTGGTTACACAGGTTTTGAAGAATGCCGGTGATGCTATTAATGGTTTTCAAGATAGTGGGAATTAAAACAAAGTACATATAATTCACATGTTCCTAAATTTAACTAAGTGTGACTTCGCAGCACATTTTTACACGTTATTTCAGTCATAGTATACGCAATATTACATTTGTACTTCTTATTTAAAATGGTGCATGGATTTTTACATCTGTGTATTGTTCACTATGTCTACTCACTCTAAAAAATAGTTTGTAAATTTGCCACTCGTGCGTATAGGAGAGCTAAGAAAGTAGATATGGTAGAATTGTTTCCCAGACATCCATGGTAGCACTCCTAATCTAATTTATAAAACAGTCAAATGTATACTAAAATTACAAGACTTGTATTGTAACAGCTGTAAAATTTGCATAGTTACAAGGCGGAAGTATGGTAACTGCCTCATACAGCGATTAGGTTAATTACTTCCTATACATATTAGGAAGTTTTTTTAAATTGTGTTTACAATTTCTTTCCGTGCAAAATGGTGACATTGGCCGTGTTCGAAATCAATGCAAAGTGCCCTGATCACTTGTCCTTGGGCCGGAAGCCCTTGTTCCCTTTGTGAAGTATGCTGAATTTTGTGAATTCGGATCTAGGGCTCGAGAAAGGTAAGTGGCCCATGCACTTGGCTGAAGAGCACATTCTATGTCTATTCTATGCATATGTGCTATTGCTGTGAATTAAGCCCACAGCACACGGAACGATGTTTCCAACGATACTGCATACAGGCATTCTCACTTGGAGCTGCACGCGCACGTCAGCTGGGAATATCACCACTTACGTGCAGTCCTATATGCTTGTCTATAATTTTTTCATAATAGGAATGTTGCTATTTTTGCTACGTGTTTACTAACTGGTTTTTTATCTCAGCTAATGAGAACGAAATAAGTTATCACGTGACTCGTTTGCAATTTCCTCCTGTTCCCTTACAGTTCGGCGAGCAACTAATGATAAACGTAAACATTATATACATAAACCTGGGTCTAGCATGGACCTTTATGCTGTGCGGAATTAACATATATTTTATGCTTTCATTCAAGTAAACCAGTACCGTGTGCGGTGAATCACTCACCTAGGCCCCCGTGTAAGAAAACTCGTAGGAAATATAATTCCGTGTGCGGTAGGCTTTAGAATAGCGGTATGTGTGACGTCACTTCCGCGACGATATTTTCAAAGAGTTTAGGCGTGGTAAAGACCCATAGACGACCAAATCGAACACGGCCATTGTCTGATAACAGCTTGTACTTCTCTCCAGCAGAGTAATCGAGAAGAAGATGAAGTAGCTGCTGCCGTGACTTATTTTACGCGCATAAACTTTACTCCTTCTCAGGTTACTATTCGCACGATTGAGGCATTATGTTTGTCCTTCACAACTTACCGTCGGAAATTTTTGTAAACGATTGACGTGTGCTACCGAATGTCTATACACTTCCTTGGCCACGTTCACTCATGGGAGCAACTCTCTTCGCTGTTCTCAACTATTTCTTCTCGTAAATATTTAATAAAATAAAACAAATATATAAACAAAAAGTACAGCAAATAAACAATTTATCATCAGTACAGAAAACATGGTGGAAACCATTACTTGACTTATAAATGATACTGGTTAAGCGTAACGTTACGTCAAATGCAGTATTACCAGTCGTTTGGTTTCTGGTTTGTGTGGCTTCACGAAATCCTGAGTAAGAGTAGCATGCTTCATTCATAGTATCCACCTAAAAACAAGGGTTATATATATACACATGCGTGCGTACACACACATATGTACACATGTTTCCACATACGTATGTACATATGCACACGTGATGTCGAGCGAGTGACTTGGAATACTTAATCGTCGATGAAATCTGAAATACTTATCACAATACAATGGGGTTTTTTGTCGAGAAGAAATTATATTTTTGGATTTCCGTTTGTGTAACACTTGTCAGCAGAATGATTTGTTTTCGAGTAAAAAAAAAATAAAAATATATTAATAAGGACTTGGAACCACATAATGTTTTAAAATGGACAAATGAAATGTTTATATTATTTATATTATAACATCCAGGTCGCAATAAGAAACAAATTTAAAAAAAAATTCTATTGTTTTGATTTGAAAGTGAGTTTGTCTGTAAACCACGTCACGGGAGTTTTTCGGATATTTAAATGGTTTTAAAATCGAAGTGTGAGAATTTTTAAATTTGGATATTGTAGAAAAGTGGGTATTATATAAATATTAAAGTTTAAATTTTTTGTAGATGATATGGTTTCAAGCTTTAATTTTTCAAAACCATTTTAATTTTTTTTTTTTTTCGAAAACCTAGCATACTACCGCATAGTGATGTACAACAAGTCACCCGCTAATAAAATATGTACAGGGGAAAAATCTCCTCCAATTTTGATATGTAGTACAAATTTTATAGACAATTGAGTATTCCTGCCGTTCACTCGACGTCATACATTTCCATACCCTTCAAATAGGTGAACATAATTCGCATGTTTCTTTACACGTATAATGCAAGACTAAAATATGTTTTGTATTTTTAATGTAAACGTAACATAAAGGGAGAATTGAGCATCTAAATATGTAATTTTAAAACAGTATATTCCCAAAATACGAGCAATAATTGGCATAAAACGAACTATATTTTTAGTGTTACTTAATGCTATAGCAGAATTGCTACTCTCTAATTTCATTCAACTTTTTTTACTGTCAGGATTTTCGAACATTTCAAGATGGTTGTTGGGTAATGTTACTTGTAAAAAAAAGGGCGAGTTGTTGCAATCATCTAGGACCAATCGTTATTTTTTTCAATGCATAAATCTTTCTGAATCGATAGTCCCAGAAACAAATATAAATTATATTATTTGAGTTAGACTTTTTTTTTTTAGAACTGAATGTCTACCATCGAAAACGCTGTGCACAGACTAAAACTAACATGTATTCAGTATTGCGTTTCTCTATGCTCTGTAGCTTAGGTGGAAAAAACCGACCTAGTGCATTTTGAAACGACGATGTACAAAACGACGAAGTTAGTAAGTTGCGTTTGGATGCAAATCTACAACACGAAAAGAGAAGGGTTGAAACCCCATTAAAAAATTCAAAATGCAAATGACTGAAATTTAATTTTATTCTAAAAATAGTAATCTAGTGTACAAGTTGAACAAACGCCGAGTGGTCAGACAACTCGCCCACTACCTAGGCGATCCGGGTTTGATCATAGACGGTGTCAGTCCCCGGATTTTCACACGTGGGAGTTAAGCCAGAAGATCTCGCTGGCCGGCGGGTTTTCTCGGAGATCTCCCATTTCTCCCGTTCTCCTCAATCCGACGCTTCTCCATCGTAAGATCTCAATTCATGCCATCTTCGGACTACGTTGGCTGCTTACGGGCTTGCATTCATAACATAACGCGTTCGAGTACGATAATCTGGCCCTCAAGTCTTCGCCTCATACGATATTTTGTTACCATACGTGGTACTATTTTCGGGGAATTAAAAGCTCCTCTTTTTTATTTTTATTTTTTTTAAAACGTTTTAGATTCTGTACATAAAATTATTCCAAATTAAAAAAAACTATTCGTTTTATAATGAAAATATAAGCCATGCACGGCAGATTACCTATTTTCGCAGGGAATATATATATATATATATATATATATATATATATATATACATAACAGGTGTACGGTCTGTGTGAAGTTTACCACTAAAGAATATTTGATTTTGGAAAATTCAGGATTGTGAGATTGTGAGACTTTTAATGCGAATTGTACAGGTAGTCCATCAGCAATTATGTTTGTGGCAATCAATTTGAAACACACAAAATGATGATTCGTAGAATTATTTCATACTTGCCTTGCCCTGCCCTCATGGGGGTAGCTCGAATAGGCTATCACCAAAGGCAGTTGCAGTAAACGTACGGAAGCCTGGACTACAGAGGCACAACAGGGCACAATTAGTCAAGCTTACTGTAGACATGTTCCCCTGTGTACGTCTACCATGGCTCCAAAACGCCATACGTCCTGCGTAACAAGTTAATAATTCTATCATAGCGGCGAATTGAGTCAGCGTTGTCAGTTGTGGTAATGATGGTGGTGAAAGTGTGACTATTTTTATTACTAGAAACTTTATCTGCGCAGATTGACACAATGCTTTTTTATTCACGTCGTAAAAAGCGGACATGATATTCATGTTTGGTCGTGCGAATGGTTTTGGAGACTGGTAAAGCTATTGTTTTGCGTGGCACTTCCAGGTAGAGCACAGCAATAGCATAGAACGTTTGCTTCATTGTTTTGCCGAGTTGCTGAGACAGGATCATTGAATGAGAATACAGCTATTCGCGGGCGACTCATGACACGTCGAACTCCTCAGTTGGAAGAGCGCATCCTCAACAACATTGACAAGGATTCAGGTGGCAGCGCTAGGAACGTCGGGGCAACATTATATGTAAGTCGCACAACAATGTGGAGGGTACTCCGTCAACAACTCCTGTACCCGTATCATTCTCAGCGAATGTATACCCTTGCGTCTGTCGATTATCCAGCTCGACTGACATTTCCCAGTGGTTTTATTCGACAAACTGAAATGGCTGCCTTCGCATCGTCAGTTTTGTTTACAAATAAAACCAAGTTTTGGAGGCATGGTATCGCTAACTTCCACAACGATCATCAGTACAATCCACATGTGACCACGAGTGGTCGACATCAGCAATAATTTCGTATATGTGTGGGCTGGAATTGTGTGTGCCGGTCTGGGTGGGATCATACGTATTGCCACCACACCCACCAGGTGAAGTTTACAGGGACATTCTTGCCAATGTTATAACAATTGTCTTTGGGTGTACGCAGAATGATTTGGGCCATGCATGACAGTGTTCCAGCACATTTTAGTCGTCCTATCTGAGTTGTATTGGATGCAACAATTTTTCCGTAGATGGCCCTGTTGCATGGCCGCTACGTTCACACGACATGAACCCATTAGAATCTTATTCGTGGGAAAATGCGAAGAGCTTTGTGCATGCAGCTCAGACAGAAAATTCAGAGGTGTTACATTATCGAAGTTTTTAAGAATGTGAAACAATTCGTGGTCAACCAGGCTTTTTTTTTTCACGAGTGCCCAAGTCCCTGTTGAGACGTGTTCGTGCAAGTGCAGCGGTGCGTAGTGGTAATTTTGGACATTTATTGAAATGCTTAACAACATTTAGCATAATTCAAACACTGAATTTGGTAGGAGTCACATAATGGCCAAGGAATAAATAAACATGTAATCTTGAATGACGAAGTGTCTTGCATTTTGTGATAGCCTTGTAGTGTTTTCCCATTGAGGGCAGGGCAATTATTAAATAAGTCATTGACACTACTTTTATTCATTTGTAATTGCCACGTTCATAATTTCTGATGGACCATTCGTTTATTTTACAAACATAAGATTCACAATCCTTAATTCTACAAAATCATTTTTTTTTACCATCATACAGTCCGTACGACTGCGTCCAACTTCACAACGTAAAGCGGTAAATAAAATGAAATTATGCAAAAACGACGCCGACAACCCATTTGTGAATATACAGCAAAAATTATAAATTTTTATAGTGATTTTTATTTGCGGATCGTAAATCGGTCGTGTATTGCAAACAAAACATGTTTTCGCTATAAAACACTTATATCTCAGATATTATAATGTTAGTAATCTAAAGAGTAGGAAGTGTTAAAACATAAATACGTTTTAATTCCTCGAAAACGGTAACATGAATGGTAAAAACATACGATAGTGTGTCTTAAATTTCATCATTAGATTACAGTTTTTAGAATAGACACCAATATTTTGGTTATTTGAATTTTGAACTTTTAAAACGGGTTTCAACACATCCCTTTCCATGTAATGGGTTTTCATCTGAACTCAAGTTATTAAATTTTGGTCCGTACGCAGGCGGCTGAATGTGATTTTGGAATGTATTTTTACCTAAGATACAGAGCACATAGCAAACACGTACGTGTGAACTTTGTTGTTTGCGCTGTGTATATAACTCACGATGGCTTAATTAATATTTGTTTCTGGAACATTATCGCTGCAGAATAATTTACAATGTAAAATTAATCGGAGGGTCCTAAACAGTAGCAACAAGAGCACTTTTGTGTCAGACATTTCCCAGTTAACTGTATACAAGTGTTCTAAAATACGGACGGTAAAAATGTTGTATGCAATTTGAGGGTAGCCAACTCTGATAATTTCGTAAGGGTGAAATGTATCAGGCTCCATTTGAAAGATCCCAGCAGCTTTAAGCAACGCTGTATATGTTTATATATATATATATATATATATATATATATATATATATATATATATATATATAAGTTTCCCGTATTTCGGCAATATGCGGTTTTGAAATTTCATATTAAAAGCTCATTACCCTGTGAAAAAAGATATAAATTTTTCGTTTTATGCTTTGTGACAAACTTACATGCGGTATTTATAGTCCTATTATGGCTACGGGTTCCTATTTGTGCTGTTTTTTGGAGTTTAATTTTTTAAAGCCTGGAAGCGAGCAGATATAGAAAAATCGTTGTACAGAAATGACGGAAATTTTTTTGTACTATGTAACCTAACATTTGCAAAACATATATTTATATAATGTTGGTTGCTTTTGACGTTAAAAAACTTTATCATGTCAATAGTTAGCCTAAATTACAGAAACATGTGTTTCGAAAAAACAAATTGTGTACGTATGTACATATGTATGTTACGGTTTTTCGATAGTTTTTAATTGCAGTTAGTAGTGAAATTATTCAAATCACCATTTTTGCATTTACAAAACATTGAGAATTCAGCCCGGGTAGATTAATTTTATATCGCTAGTGGTTCGAAATGGATTCCTGTATCATTGGCTTGGTTTCAAAACGAAACATAACCTTACAGGTTGCATTTATATTACTTCCCAGAAAATGTATAGTGATCGAGAGTCCTGGTCTTTTCTGTTGTGTGGCCGTTATAACCAAATTGAATCTAGAAAGTTATACTTTTAGTACACGTAAACTTACGTTCCGTAAATGCCTGTAATTGACAACGTAAACGACTGAAATGTACATGACGGTTTTAAATTGAAACTTTGCAGTTGTAGTATGTTTGACGAAAAATTATTTTGCTGATCTAGTAAAAACAGTTATTATTAAAATATTTATAATACGTAATTAAATCAACGTAGTTTTACTTGAACTGTGTACCGTTTTATGATTTCGGCTTATTGTTTCTTCTTAACCGTGTTACTGGCTTCAACAGCTTACACTCTGTGAACAGCTGATGTTACGTGAACATTACAAGATAACTCTTCAAACTTGACTGCGTGCAATAAGTATGCTAGTATAATTTTCTCGTGTAACACTGTCTCTTACCTCGTGTATGTTTTCCCCAACTCGAGTCCTTATCGTTCGGCAGTCTTCTCTCACAATCCCCAGCTTTTCATTCACTTTCTTCACTTGCAAATAAACGACCTTCTGTTTAGAATGACTGTGGCTGTGATCTGTGGAATTTCCCTCGTGTGGCAAGAGTACATTAAATAATTTAATCACGTACGACGTGCAGAAGAAGTAGGCCTAAGTAATCGGCCACATCATTCAGAGATGGAAGGGAAACATAACATGGAGAACAGATGTAGCAGCATAAAAAAGTAGGAAACACAACCAAACAAAGAAAGAGAATAGAAATTGTAATGTGATCTTAGTTGGTCAGTAGAAAAATTAAATTTTTTTTTTAATTATTCTTAAAAGTAAAACTTTAAACTCTTTCAATGAAGATGTACTGTTTTAAGATAAACAGAAACTGTTATCCAATTATTGACGTCTTACAATCTTTGGAACAAAAATACGAATAATATAGGCAATTTTGTTTTAATCGAAACAAACAAAAAAAAAAAAACACAAAAACGAGTAACGATATAGTATCAATATTTGTAAGACATTCGATTGTGTGAGGTATTCGGTAAATTAAAGTCCCAGAACAGTTATAACAACAGAGTTACGGCTCATAGGTAATTTATTTTGAAGATGGAAACTGATTACTGTCCGCGCGCCAACTCTGAGACCATGGCGGATATGTGTTTTTCACCCGTAAATATATAAATAACACAACGAGGCCCAATATCACGCGACAAACGTGCTAGCAGTAGTAACGTTGAAAGTTAAGACGTGTTTGATACGGTTTTACTGTAGCGTACATCAAGTTCACGAAGAAAAATCCGTACATGCCAGAGACTCAGAGCTGGCGCGAGGACAGTAGTTATAAAAGTTATAATACCAAAAGTTCTGAGCAGTGACAGCGACAGTCATAAAGTTATTAATGTTAACCGCATGCTACAACGTAACAACTGTGTACATAAATTTTAGTAACATTAATGGTGTATCCAAAATTCATTCTTCTGACCATCTGCTTAAACCACAATTAAAATAGTTTTATTGGTTTTACAATATTGCATACAGTTTGGCCGTAATGTGATAATCTGTGACTATTAAATGGAGGCAACCATGAACCTAACAGATATACAATTCAGGTACGCCAAAAGGTAACTTGTTTCCCTTACGTGTTTAAGGTTCAACATCTATTGTCTCTGAAATTTACAGTCACCTGGTGTACTACAACACTAACGAAAAAAATTTTAATTCTTACAAAGTCGTCAGGCAATAACTACTACACTTTAAATTTATATCCTACGACATCACCTCAGAAATATCGGCGTATTTCAAAAAACCGAAAATGCAAATTTATTTTCCGGCAAATATTCACCTTGTTGTAATTGTCAGAACTCTCCCTCCTCAGGACTTCACAGTGAGTTGCAACAACTTCCAGCCGACTCTCCAGACGTACAACCTGTACACGAGATAGCAAATTGTGAATTGTATCTCTATTAACTGAATGTGTAGCTGACATAATAACTAGCGCGTAACAGAAGCTACTTACATATTCAGCTATGTTCACCAACTGTTTCTCCTGAGTGTTCAGACGTTTCTTTATAATTTCTTGCTCAGCACCGAGGGTGTCCAGCTGGACATAAATACAACATGGATCAGAGTGAATGGTACAGGATTAGTTATGTTTAATGTGTCATATGAGAATCAGTTAACAAGTTGTACATAACAGTTTAAAATCACAAAGAACGACTATTACTTATGCTGTTACGGATAAGTTTACATCAGCTTGGCTGAGAGGTTACAGCTCCTAGCTGCTGGGACAAGAGTCCTGCTGGTCGCTTTTTGCCGTATTTTACACTCCGCACTCCTGATTTATCACTTGGTAGAGAGTACATTTACAGTCTTTAGACAGAAGTGCAGAAAACACTCAACATCAAAATATTCGTGCCGGGTTGAAAGGTATTTCCCTGGCCCAAACGTTCCTACTTTACGCGAGTCTAGTAGACAAATGATAGTATTATGCACGTGTTATTTGCAACTTTAGCTCACATATGCACAGGATTGTTAACAAATTAAATGTAGGCATGGTGAAACGGTATCACATGTGAAAATAGTAGCGTAGCTGTGTATTTTTAAGAAAGTATTAATTGTATTCTGAAATTGCCGGACATGTATACTAAAAAGTATGGTCATTAGCTCTATCTACAAGATAATAAATGGTTAGTGTTACAGACTATATATGCGTTAAAAATTTCAAATTATTTACGAAGTTCTTGTATAGGGATGTTTAAAAACGCATGCTTCAGTTAATTCAGGCAAATTTGATTTTTAAATAAGAGTTCCATGAGGTTATGGCTCCATACATAATTATTTGGTAGATAGTACGACATTTTAAGCTGTGAGCAAAAAAAAACTGTATTTTGCTTCACTAAATAGGAACGTATGCTCATTAGTCAACCTTATAGCAGTTGCTAGTAAAAGTTAATAATTTCCCAATCTGAGGCTGAGAGTAGATAGGTCTTATATATATGTGTGTATGTGGGTGTGTGAGCGCGTGCGTATGTTTATATGTATGTATTATATATATATATATATATAGCATAAACGTTTACAAACAAATATACGTATATAAGATGTGTGTGTATATATGTATATATATGTATATATATATATATATATATATATATATATCGGTCTGTGTGTGAAATATTGCTCAAAAAGCTAGGAATATTTAGGTTCCTGAATTTTTGTTACTTAACATTAAATTTACTTTCCAATTAGGGGTTTCTTACAGATTGGGAATGCTGCATTTACTTTGAACAAACTACGTTTTTCTGCCTACAGAGCTACAGATCGTAAACATTAAATTACACGATAATCGTTCATGTTAGAGCGTTGAAATATACTGCTAGGAAAAATACCATGCTCAGTATCTCCGAAACGAACGCTACCGGGATTATTTTCACGTAGCAAAGAAACTGAAATAAACGTGTAAAGAAAACACTCAGTAAACTGGCTAAGTTCACACGTGATAAAACTATCTCACCAGTTTGAGCACTTGCTGTAGCACTGCGCTGATGTAGCATGGCTTCTCTGAAGCATCGAACACGGGTCTTGTCAGAGGCATGGCTGCAAACGTACACACTGTTAAAATATTAGGTTACAATTGTTCGTAGCAGGCAGATACAGTCATTACACTAACAAAACTTAAACGCTGATGAGCAACTTACAAACATGGAAGAGAAAAATAAGTAAGATGAAAACACAAAAATACACTTGTGTATGTGTATTCTTGTTGATTGAAAACTCGTGTTACAAATCTCTGTGGACAGCTGTAAGTGGCAGTAAAATTAGTGTTGGAAACGAGTGGCGTTGTTTTGCTACCAGATGTCAATGTACAATGGTGGGCAACCCGAAATAAATATGAAATACGTTGAACTTGCAGTTTGTGTTGCCCAGTAGTTTGTCACAAAGATATTATTACAATTTAAAGTAATGGCCACATTGACTAATGCACATGATGATGATATAAATCTCGCCCCATTTACGGTTGTGCAAATAACGATGTATAATGCTCCTTATGTCCCGTTATGACTTCTTCTAAATGTCAGCGATAACGGTATAAATGCACGCGATGAGGTCATTACTGGATCCTTGGGAGTCTTGTACATTAGCTAATTCATGTAGTAGAAGATAAAAAAGGAATGCAATCTTGGTGATGTCACGAATATGGCTTCATCTTTCTAAGCAGATGTAGGTTGGCCAATTGCTGTAAGTTGTTGTGCAACCCTTATTCGTACAACTTTCACTGTTAAACCAGTCACTTAGTGTTCTCGACATTTCAAAGTGACACTTCTGACTGGTAGCCTACTGATATCGGCCTACTGCCCTGCCCTGTAGAAACATAATACATAACGTCACTTCTTGGAACCTATGTTTATTAGCAACTGTCATTCCACTGACTTTCTTCTACCAGCTACGAAATCTGTAAAAAATTTTGTAAAACTTGTAAAGATTTAATGAGTACTTTTACATATAATTGTAAAAGTACATAGATTTCCTATGTAAAGTCATCTTTGGAAAAGTTACAAAGGTAAAGTTTATAATGCTTAAAATGAGTTTCTGGTGTACGTATACAGAGAGTTCCTGGAGTTTAATTTTTGTTTGTAAGAATTACAAGACACCTATTTTTAGTTTCACGTACTATTGTAAATGTACAGCCACTTTACATGAAATTTATTTGTTTATAATGTTACAAAAATTTTAAACTTTGGAAAAAATTTGCAGTCTACCAATGTCACAGTTTCGCGGAAATTACACAGTTATGCAAAAATATCCTTTCGGAAAGCATTTTTCTGTTATAGTGTGATTTGTTTGATTACATGCTTGAAAAAATAATATAATCACTGAATTGTCTATTAAATGTATATATAAGGTAGTTAAAATTTTATATTCTCATAATTGCAAGTGTAACTACAAGGCAATCCCTTGTAATTTTACAAACAAATACTTTGCATTCTTTACTGGGACGACGTTATTAATTTTACAGGGAATTTCTTTGGACACTCTGTTCCAAAAACTTTTTCTTGTAAAGGACGAAAAAATTACTTCAGTGTAACGTGTTAAAGTATAAATTCCTAGGAACTCTGTGTAACGCCCATGTAAATTAATTGTACGTACGTTCCCGTTAAATATTTGCATATATATATATAAATATATATATATATATATATATATATATATATATATATATATATATATATATATATATATATATATATATATATATATATATATATATATATATATATATATATATATATATATATATATATATATATATATATATATATATATATATATATACACATTCACACACACAGGTTGGTCCTGAACTACAAGTACAAACGCAGCTAGGTGATTCCTTATGGAAAATAAAGTAGGACATATGTAGGCCACTTTGTACCTAAGTGTAATATTGTGGGAATGAGCCGCAGAACATCGAATTCAAAAACCGTATTTATTTTAAATATCGGAAACAGAATTATGTAAAATGACAATACTCTGATCATTGATTTGTGTTATAATAGTCTTCAAACCCACATCAAATGCTTGTTGATACCTTCAGCCATTACTAAAAGAACAGGTGTGGCCACCCTCTAAGTGGACTAAACGTTTGTGCCATCGGGATAGTGGTACATTTGACGATGTTTTATTGAGAAATGCGAGCTTTGTAATAAAAATTGTCTTCTTACTGCAACTGTCTAGGGCTCATAGTTTTCGTGAAAAATGCACGCGAAACTTTGGCTGAAGCGATAGAGTACCAGGAGAGCATAGGCAATACTGTGTACATTGTGTTTGGTAGTTCTCAATTGCTCTATCCAAAATGGGTTAGAAAACATTACATACAAAAAATATCGTACAGTAACTTGTAAGAGAGATATCCACCCTTACAAAGCGACGTTTTACCGAACAAAAATTAGATCTGAAAGACAATAAGAAAGGTATTGTGAATGATTACATTGATCGTAAGTATTTGCACAGCCACTATTGTGGTGTATGACTTCGAGAAAAATGAGGGGGTGGTACGGTCCTACCAATGTGTGTGTGTGTAACATGTAGGTATTGTGTATTCCTTTTCAAATGCATAATACGAGTCATCTTCACGCAACATGTTTATGTGAACTATTGAAAAGAAACACATGTGAGGGTGCCCTTTATTGCCCGCCAGGTATTCAACTTGCATTGCAAGGCTAGTCATATGACACAGTTGCGTGCGCATCTTTCGCTTAGCACCGCTACCGTGGTGTGCCAGGGTGGCATTGCACAGTTAGTGCGCAACATGGAGAGACGTTACACATATGCAGAAATGGCAGATATGCATCTCATGTATGGTGCTGCGGGAGGTAACGCGAGGGAAGCTCGTCGTCTGTATGCACAGACATTTCCAAACAGACATTGTCCAGGACATCGAATGTTCTCGTCTGTGGAACGACGGTTACGCGAGACTGGAACACTTACAGCGAACAGGTATGACACCGGCGTGAGACGCAATGTTAGAACAGTCAACTTTGAGGAGGAAGTATTGGAACGCATCGCAGATTCGCCATCAAGTAGCACACGTGGAATTGCTCGCACAATGCATGCAAGCCATCAAGAATGTGTTGAGGGTTCTGCATGAACAACTACTACAGCCTTTTCATCGCGAAAAGGTGCAAGCATTACAACCAGCTGATTTTCAGTCACGAGTCGATTTCGTTCGCTGGTTTCTGTATCAATGCGCAAACGAACCTGGATTTTCTTGCAACATTTTGTGGACAGACGAGGCTTCTTTTACGCGTGATGGCATTCACAGCAGTCGAAACAGTCACGTATGGAACGACATCAACCCACATGCGATGGTTGAACACCGCCATCAAGTGATATTTTCTGTTAATGTCTGAGCCGGCATTGTCGGCGACAACCTGATTGGCCCTAATTTTTTGCCGGCGCGTTTGACTGGCCGCCTTTATCGACAGTTTTTAGAGGACATAATTGCCAGTTCTGTTGGAGGATGTGGATTTACAATCACGCCAGCGTATCTGGTACCAACATGACGGAGCTCCTGCACACTTCAGTTTGGAAATTCGTCGTCACCTTACCATCACATTTGGAGAGCGATGGATAGGCAGAGGTGGACATGTGAAGTGGTCACCACGCTCCCCAGACCTGACGACACCTGATTTCTTTCTGTGGAGTCACCTGAAGACATTAGTATACGAGACCCCGATCAACACAGTAGTTGAACTTCGTGCCCGGATTACTGATGTATGTATTACTATTCGCAACACCCCACACATGTTGCATCGCGTGACGCAATCAATTGTTCGTCGCTGTCAATTGTATAGCGAAGTAGGTGGTCGCCACTTTGAACAGTTACTGTAAGAAAATGTGGCATTTTCACAAGGCACGATCTCGTGCCGTTGCAATCTAAAATAAAATAAAAACAAAACCAATAAAATTAACCCCAATGTACAATAATGGAGAGTTATTTTTTTTCATTTGGAATACAACTATCAGAAGATGTGTAGAAACATGATTGTGTCCTACCATGTAACCCGCATTCACATACAGAAAATAAATTATGGCAGTATGACCACCTTTGCAATGCAGGTTGCATACCTGGCAGGCAATATAGTGCACCCTCACATGTGTTTCTTCTCAATAGTTCACATAAACATGTTGTGTGAAAGTAACTTGTATTATGCATTTGTATTACAACTTTGAAAAGCAATTCCTAATACCTACATGTTACACACACATTGGTAGGACCGTACCACCCCCTCGTTTTTCTCTAAGTCGTACACCACAATAGTGGCTGTGCAAATACTTACGATCAATGTAATCATTCACAATACCTTTCTTATTGTCTGTTAGATTTAATTTTTGTTTGGTAAAACGTTGCTTTGTAAGGGTAGATATCTCGTTTACAAGTTACTGTACGATATTTTTTGTATGTAATGTTTTCTAACCCATTTTGGATAGAGCAATTGAGCACTTCCAAATAAAATGTACGCTGTATTGCCTATGCTCTCCTGGTACTCTATCGCTTCAGCCAAAGCTTCGCGTGCATTTTTCACGAAAACTATGAGCCTTAGACAGTTGCAATAAGAGGACCATTTTTATTACAATGCTCGCATTACTCAATAAAACATCGTCAAATGTACCACTATCCCGATGGTACAAACGTTTAGTCCACTTAGAGGGGGGCCACCCCTGTTGTTTTAGTAATGGCTGAAGGCATCAACCAGCATTTGATGTTCAGAGTATAGTCGTTTTACATAATTCTGTTTCCGATATTTGAAATAAATACGGTTTTCAAATTCGATATTCTGCGGTTCATTACTCCCACAATATTACACTTAGGTACAAAGTGTCCTACATATGTCCTACTTTATTTTCCATAAGGAATCACCTCCCTGCGTTTGTACCTGCAGTTCACGACTAACCTGTGTAATGTAAGGCTTTCAAAGCCATTTATTTTCGGTCACCATCACCACTTTACTAAGGTAAGAAAACTATTATACGACGGCAACGATCTTGTACAAGCTAAAATTTGGGAATAACACAGATAGTAAGTACTTCTGTGTGTCTAATAATTCTGAACAATGTATCGAAGTACAGGCAATTGCATTAAATTTAAGCTACTTTATATACCATTTAAAAAAAAATTGTGGTAAATTACTGATAGTTCCATTGAAATGGAACACTCTAAATACTCTGAATCATTCTGTGTGAATGTAACTGATTAGCTGCCAATGCCTTATTTAGAAAACGGAAATGAAACTTTGCAGTAAATAACATGTAATTTAAATAAAAAAGTCCTTGAACAACAGTTAATGTATATTTGATTACCAACTGCTCAACCTAGAAATTTTCACCTCGTCTTGACTTGATGAGTCAATTACTGGGCAGGGTCGGTCTCCGGATTTTCGCATGTGGGAATCGTCCCTGACGTCGCTGGCCGGCTGGTTTTCTCGGTCCGGTGCTTCTCCATCATAGCGCCTCATTTCTTCTCATCCTTAGGGGTTCGTAGACTGCCTACCGGCTTCCGTTAATAAAATCTGCATTCGGAGTGCGGTTTCCTGGCCCTCGGGTGTATTCCTCATACAATATTTATTTATTTAATACAGGACTCTTCACGGCTGCGTATATATAGCATAGACACATGAGCAGGGATTACAACGTATTCCAATATACTGAGAAGCCCGGGTTTGCGAGAGTCTCACATGAACAATTCAGTGCACAAATCTAGCAGCAGTATGTTTGTCCGTAATGTTACCACGTAGGTTGACCTGACATAAAGTTAAACGTGTCGTATGTCAATTATCGTCGCTGACAGTTTAACATCATGTGTTGTACATGTGCATGCCCTGTTTTCTTTATGATTGTGTAGGATTGTTTCAAAACTGCAGTATTTCATTACACACATATAGAGAAACTATTTAAGGCTGCAATTACTACAACTGAGAGTGAGTTCATACACTGATCCTATATATCTACAGTATAACCCCGGCAGCATGGTTAAGAGATAACTTCTTACATTTCTGATTGTTACCTTGTTATCTGTACACTGCATATACGCGTGTTTCTGTGGCATATTTCTTAACATAAAGCTAATTTTTTTTATTTTCAATAAAATCCTTATTTAAATTAAAGTTTATTTTCCATACTCAACGCAAACGACTGAATAGATGATTGGCATTTATTTTATAATTAGCTCGTTATATTAGCAGAATTTTTCGAAAATGTAGAATCACATACTCATACATACATACACACTATACGTACTTCTAAGTGCGTAGCATTTAAACATTTTGACTTAAATAAATGTACACTCTTTGTCACAATAAGATACAATATTAATAATAAGGTATTAAGTTATTTGTAATACTGCTTACTTAATCTCCCAAAATTATGTTTAAAATGTTTACGTTTGTGAATTTTCTACAATGTAATACCTATAAAACATTTCAATAATAGATTTCTACAGAACGCACTCGAAAGTGTAGGTTTTCGACATTATTATTCAAATGTATTTTGCTGCAGCTAAAACGCAAACGAGTAGTTAAAAATAATGATCACATATTTTATATCAATCATTAGTTACATTTCTGATTGTGTGGAAAACATTTGGAACACGATACTTATGTCTATAAAATACGTTAAAATTTGTTATCGCCATATTTCAATGTGCTGTACACTTAAGATCGTTTAAGCAAGAAGAATTCACATTTTTAGGGCCTATGTAATCACTTCCTGGTAAAATTGGCTGATTAATGTCTGGTGGATAGGCTATCAGCGATTTGTAGTCGGCTATCGCGTATTACGACCTCCGGATAGTAACCACATTGCTATCAGCTAGATATTCGGAGGTACTTGTTTACGTTTTTCAAATGTTGGTAGTAAAATTGTAGTGAACTGTAAGCTGTTAAGTTGAAATGAGTTTCGCTAGGTTGTTGAAGTTTAAGGTTTTGTGAATATTAAAATTGTCACTGTTTTTCATGTTTAACAACAACCTTTACGTTAATTATCGATTAAAATAGATGCATTAAGTACTATAAGAGGATTAATTTAATTTTACTGGGTTAAATAAAGCCGATAGCACGAAGTAAAATAAAATTGCAAATATATGAAGAAAAATTACAGAATTTATATTTATTGTAATAAGAAGCGTCTTTAATTTTTACTTTTGTATTATTGACTGATTACTTAAAATACACGTGGAATTTGGATTTCAAGCCGTATTTTAGAACACACATTAGTTAAATCAGTAATTGTCTATCGTATGAAATGTTACATAAATATTTTAACACACTTATACATATTTGCTTGGTTCATACAAATGTAAAAATTTTGTGTATGCCGTACATGACAGTGAAGGAGTAACACTTTTAATTTATTTACGTAACATTTTATAAAATTCCCGAATATAAAGCTAATGTGTCACTATCACTTTAGTGCAAAGATATATCCATTGTTCCCAAGACGGCGATACGTTTTTCTATACGATAAAATAATTTATGTTTTAATTATAAATGAATAATTTTCTGTTTGCTAAGTTCGAAGTAGTTCAAAATAGTACTAATAATCATTTGATAACCAAAATAAATCATAACATGAAAAATTTAAAATGAATTATCTATATAATAACTAATAATATCGTAATTTATATTAATTTTCCGCAGGCACCAAAACTTTTAATAGGTCTCCATTTTATGAAATGAAATCTTAGTCTCAGAGTTTGATTAGCAAACACATATGACACCATTATAATAAGAAAACTGCATTATGGTCGTTATGTACAAAAAAACTAATTAATTTACAGCACAAAAAGATTTTGCACCAGCAAAGATTTGAACTCACACCCTATGAGTTACTTGTCCGCTACATTATCACTTTTTTCTTTTTTAAATGTTTGGTACAGTGGCGGGGCGGTAGATTCCGCATCATTACTGCACCGAACATTCCCCCTTTTAATGTGACTTATTTAAGCAATCCCGTGTAAAGGTCGTGAGATAAGTGTAGAGAGACAATTTTTTGAGACAGTTTGGACAAACACAAATCTACACCCAGCCAGAACTGCACTCTAAAAAATAGTTTGTAAATTTACCACGCGCGCGTATAGAAGCGCTATATAAGGAATTATTGTATTGTAGAATTGTTTCCCAGACATCCATTGTACCACTCCCAAACTTTTTAGTAAAACAGTTAAATATACACTTAAGTTACTGGACTTGTATTATAACAAGTGTAACAGTTTGCATAGTACGATAACTGTCCCATACTGCGTTTACGTTAATTACTTCCTAAACAATTGAGAAAGTTTTTTAACAGTGTGGGAATCTGGGAACGGTCTAATAATATCGTAATTTATATTACTTTTCAACAGGCACCAAAACTTTTAATAGGTCTCTATTTTATGAACTGAAATCCTAACCTCAGAGGTTGATAAGCAAACACATATTACGTCATTTTTGTTTATCTTACATCTTTAACTTCTGATTAAGTACCTATCTGCAAGTCCAAGTAGCTGATAGCTTATTCAGTGGATAGTCTCTCGGATAAGCGATATCAGAGGGTCGTAATACACTTTTCCGGACTATCTTCTAGATATGTTTTATCCGGAGGAGGTAATACAGGCCCTTATATCTGTACCATATGGTGTTAGTATTGTAGATGTTACTGGTGAGTACATTACCTTCTATAAAACAGTAGTGAGAGAATGAGTGAGAGATTTTGGTCAGCTCTTAACACCGAGGTCTTCAGTGCTGGTGGGGGGTCACAGATGTTAGCATAAAGCAGCGCCGAATTGATGAAGGCGAGGTAAACGGGAGATCCCCAAGATAATTACTTGTAAAAAAATAGGTACAGTTATGTGACGTAAGCTTTTGGTTGGTACAAAAATCATGGAAGAAATTCGTGATGGAAAATTGACACAGAATAGCTGCGGTTGTTTAATATAGAAAAGTAAGGAGGAAACAAATAATGAATTTCCTGGTGCGATTTAGTAAAAACAAGTTCTATAATATATGAAAAATATTACAATACGTTTCAACTTCATAAGGCAATGAAGTTACTCAAACCTAATGTATATCGCGTGTTGCCTATTTGAGAGGCTCCACATTTTCTGCGACCATTATCTGGAAAACTGTTAAATTAAGTGTTCTAAAACTAGGCGAGCTCTTTTTATTATTGAATCTTACTGCTACAAATGTTTTAAAATAAATGTAAAAAAATGCAATAGTAAAAAATTGTAAGCCGAAAAAGGCTTCACCAACCATTTCCTACTGTAGGTGAAAGGAATTCGAAATAATTTCTTACAGAATAAAGGTCTTAAAATCAATAAAACGTACACAGATATTCTTTATTTATTTCTGCTAACTTTTAATTATTTCAACAATGTTGTTATATTTTTATTTCAAATTTAAGAGTAAATTCCTCCCTAATGATCTGCGCAAACCCATAACTTGCACTACATATCTTTATATATGTATATATATATATATATATATATATATATATATATATATATATATATACATACATACATACATACACACACACACACACACACTCACCCAGGCCTACCGTACCTCGCGGCTCGACGATGTCTCTGCTAAAAAGGCGTCTCGACGCCTGAATCGATGCCCAGTGGTGGTATTCCGGCCCACCATTATCCGCGGCTCGATGAGGTCTGATCCGCTGCTAAAGGCATCTCGACACCTAAACTGACGACGTCCGGCAGTAGCACCCCGGTGCGCCGTCTTGCGCGGCTCAATGTGGTCTCTCTTAAGACCGTTAACCAACTCTAGCTTTGCACCTGTTTGGCGTTAACATCTCCGACACTTGCCCTGCAAGATTTGGTTCAGTTGGGCCAATCAGCAGCTAACTTCCGGGCTCCGCCCCTCGAGGGCAGCAAATCTGTCTCATTGCCGTAATTAATACATAATAATCATCTGATTTTTCCTTCTACATTCCGATAATTAACCTATTTTTAATGACTTAAGATCCTTATTTCCTAATTAATTAAAAATCTTATATTTTTATCTTAAAGACTACGGGCTGGCTTTCCTCCTTTCTCATCTGGCAGCCTTGGGCGGTTAGTTCAGTGTGGGCGGAGGCTACAATGCCCAGCCGTTAACCATGCACCTGCTCGTTTATACAAAGACTAATTATATAAAATTCAGTTATTTTGTTTATAAAATCTTGTACATAGATACATGTTTAATGATAGTAATTTCAACGTCATACTTACACGATGGCGAAAAGAAAGAATGTTCACAAGACATGTATATGAAAACACCTGGAATTTATGACAATTGAGTAACACTCGGTGGCTATTAACCGTATTGATTCCGCTTGTGACCGTATTGACACATTACGTCTCCCTCGAGGATCATTTGAGAACTGAGACATGGTATGAAGTGCCAAAGTATTCTAAGCTGCCTAGAATTAAATTATATTCTTAAACATACCTTAAACCATCAGAGAAGTTATTACCAAAATAATTAAATAAAAATATTAGTGACCAATTAATGAAATTACAATATTATTCGATTTATTTTCCTAAAACTAATTCCGTGTCTCCCTTTGTAGTGTCATTTTCATTCTCTGTCTCCATATCAAATATTTTTTTATCTCGGCAAGGGATGGTGGAGACTATTTACAAAGACTTTATTTCAGTTTGGGGCCATATGACGTCATTTTAGTTGGTAGTGTAGGAACTGGCCGCGGTGCTGCACATACCACCTCTTGGTTTGCACTGCAAGCTGCTATTCTACAGGATGTGGAAAAATTACACGTCTTAAATGTAGAGGTGGCTTGGGGGAACTATAACAAGTATTTTGAAGATAGGAACCATGGGACTCCAACTTACCGTTAAGTCGTTACACGCGTCCGAAGTTACGCGTCACAGATTGCCTACTTCAAGGCGCGCCTTTGTTTACATCTGAGCCAGCGATGTGAGCCGTCAACACCTGTGCTTTCTTGCCGATTTTTGACGTGTGAATTAACATAAAGTAGGCAGACAAATCAAAGAAGCACAAAAACAAAAAAATAAAAATAAAAAAAGGAAAAGATTTTACCCGGGATGGTGTTTGTAATACAAAAAGGCAAAAGTTTGTAATAAATGTTCAAAGTTTCTTCCAGCGACATCCCGGCAATGTTCACATCGACGTAACATTAATTGGCGAACACGTTCGAACACACCGGCCATGTCTCTAATTTGGTGTACTGCGTCCACGATTCGCGCTACTAAATCTTCCTCGCTTTCAACAGGGGTCGTGTAAACAATGTCTTTGATAAGTACTCACAAGAAAAAAATCAAGGGGCGTTAAGTCAGGGGAACGTGGGGGCCACCTCACCAGTCCACCCCTGCTAATCCACCTGTCACCATATTCTTCTGTACGATGAGCACGCACTGCTAACGAAAAATGGGCAGGACAACCATCGGGCTGAAACCACATTTCACGACGCACATTTAACGGCACTTCTTCCAAATGTTCTGGTAGCACCTCTTGCAGAAGTAGGCAATCCATGACGCGTAACTTCGGACGCGTGTACCAACTTAACGGTAAGTCGGAGGCCCATGGTTCCTATCTTTAAAATACTTGTTTTAGTGTCCCCAAGCCACCCCTACATTTAAGACGTGTAATTATTCCGCACCATGTATAGAACCTTGTCAGTAGTGACAAATGACAGTCGACAGACCCGACGAACTATATCATGTGTATTACCCCTCACAGTGCCAAGCTGAAGGCCCTACATCTCAGAACCTCTGCAGCTGCTCAACACTTAACTTTATACAGAAGACAATATTATAATTACTTTATATTCTATTCTTACATTACATTATGGCACAGACAGTTTAGTACAAATACTGTATCTAAATACATCTACCTTCAGACTCCCATTATCTACTTGTGGTATCGCTTTAGGCAGTCAATGCTGGAAATTCTGGGTCCTTAAGCTCGTTGACGCTAATTCCTACTCTTAGGTGGCACCCTAGCATTCGATAACAAACTGATATGAAATTTACTCTCGTACATCTTATCTTTCTCGGGCCACTCGGAAAACACGTCAGTCGAGAAGCGCCTTCATCTCTGCCTGCTGTCCTAGTGACAATCTGTTGTTCGTGTCGCCACGGGTTTCTGTGCGCGGGCCCTTGTTCGATTCTCGCACTGTACTATCGCATATAACGGATTCTACAAGTGTGTTGCTGTCTTGTTATGCACTCAAAATCCACACAGGAATAGCACATTGACTTCCTTTTGCCACCAGACCAGAGAAATGAGTGACGTTTCTCTCCTATACATAGTGAAATTTTAGTGATTTGCAATCAATTTGCACTCCTTGTCGCACAAAAAAATCTGTCCCTAGTGGGAATCGCAAGTTGAAATCCTTAAGAAGTTAACCAGAATTTTCACGAACTAAAGAGGAATTTTGGACATACGGCATTGCTGTAATTGCGTGTGTCCAAAATACCTCATTAGTTTGTAACTTGCCCCAATTTCAAGTATCGTTCAAAAATAAAATAATTTTCACATCCTGTATACAAACATCAAAGACCACCCTTTGCCGCAACGTCTTATTCCGTACAAATGTTACCCATATGAACGTTACACCAGTTACAAGGGTAACTGCAATCCCCTTTTCATGTCCTGAATATGTCAAGTCGTCAATCAAAACATTGTCTGTTGCTGAGACCTGTGCACCAGTGTCGATAACTGCCTCTAAGGATTCATGTATCTGTACATCGAGGGACGGGAATTTCTTTGGTACAACCCGTGATGTATCAGACGTTATTTCTGCATCTTCCATCTTAGTTACTTCATTCAAATCTATCTCAAGCTCGCACCAGTGTACAATTGTACTAATCTCGCTGACATGTTGTTGTCCTGGCCACCGAAGGTTGTCATCCGGGTTGTTAAAAGTTTCCCTGGTTCGAGTCTGACCTGTGTACTTGTACTAAGTGGATGCGCTAATTATTGTCCCTCGTTGGTGAGGGGGAGGGGGTGCGTGTCGAGGAGCGAAACAATTTTTCTCCCTTTCCCGTTGCTGCTGATGGCGTACGTTTAATTCATGGCAAGTTGGGCCTCCATACATTCTTTCTCTTGGTGTTTCTTTCCTCAATAGTTTAAAGTCATTCCCTCAAGGGTCATTACTCTCTCTTTTACGCGTCCTTGTTGTATAGCACATTCGATGTACTGAGTGATACTCTTCCACCACCTTAATAACAGCATCGCAGTCGTTAACTCCCGCTATTATAGCCGCATCACGCAAATATTGTGACAAGTGTCTGATCAAATAGTGCACAAACACTCTTGGGAAAATGGTGTGTCCAGAAACTCGCATTCCTCAACTAACTAATTATAGGTTAACGTTAAACGTTAAACTAAGCGCAATAGTTATAAACAAAACTGGAGTTGAAACTAAAACTACAGGTTTGTAGTACTTCCATTCAATGAACAATTCAGCAAGCATAAACCAAGAGCAGAGTAGAATCACAAGATAGCTTGTCCTAAATGTCCCGTAACATACTTAAAATGAAAAGATTGATTAGGTGTGTGTAGATCCAAAAGTTTAAACATG
>PNEQ01013480.1:0-31622 GCA_003012365.1 Medauroidea extradentata
ATGGAAGCTCTGGTGCAAAGTGCAAAGAACAAACACTCATTTAATACATAGATTATACTAAATAAACAAAAATAATTTATAACATGAATACTTTAAGCCAAAGACATCACCGCTGTATGCCTTGGAAGCAAGCATATCAACAAACACAATGAAAATTTACTAAAGCCTTTAACATAGCAAACGCTATGTTACAATACATGTTGTTCAAACTGCGCTTTGTGTTCGAGAACAGAGCAGAATAAAGAAAACGCTTTTGTTACTTTGCAGACATTTCTTTAACAATTACTATTTTTAATATTGTATAACAGTTCAAAAATCTACTGTTGGTATTGCGTCTCCAGAAAGTAAATAAAGCAGAAACAGGACTCAATTCAATGACATTCGCAAGTTTGTTTATGAACACCAGTATTTGAGTCGCTTGTTGTTGGACGTCCACTCTTTCCGGTCTCTTTTTCAATCCGCGTATGTGACACATGGGGTATACAGTAAAAGTGTAAAAAATGTTTTAATGTTTTAAACTAATAATCAACCATTGCTGTTTTTATTTGAGCGTTATTTTTATCTACCGCCATACTACGGAAACCTGCTTCTTTCGTGTGCGTATATTCGTTGTGCCATCTGTGTCCACATCCACTCCAGTTCGCTGTGTTCGTTGGTGTTATTGTCATCTCTGTCGTCGAAAATGAGGTCATTAGAAACTGAAAGAGTGTCTAAGAGTTAGCACTATTTTTCATGACGGACTGCTGATTTCGAGATATGACAGTTAACAAAGAAAACAACAACGTAAACTCTTGTTTTTTTTCTATGCAACGTTTAGTAGGATTTGGCCGAAGTTTACACAGGGGCGTACGACGGAGGGTGAATCTGATATCACAGCAGGTACACCAGGAGAATCAACTCAGCAGCTATCTTAGATTTGGCCTTGCCCTTTGTCGTCTGCAACTTGACACCACAATCAATAAAATGACCAGAAAAGGGAAAAATTAAAAAAGAGCAAACAACGGCCATAGTGTGGAAAAACACAAAAGTCACACAAAATCGGAAAAAATAAGAAATAAATAAGCGAAAGTTTGGAAGAAATGTCTACATTTCTTTAAATTTTTGAAAATTTTCACAACTCACCATAATTTATGCTGAAAACGCCCATTTCTGACTGACATCTCAAAGCGGCTAGATGACCCTGATGTTCATGGGTCAGATTAAAGGCAAGCACTTCACATCAGTTTCATAATAAATCGATAAACACTACTTAAAATAGATTATTATTTATTAATTTGAAAATCTATATTTATTTCAAAGCATTTTTTATGTTTAAACATCCTTCTTAAATGCATATATTAATGTTGTTTATAGTTTTCGTCCCCAACATACACATTTTCTAAAATCAGTCGATACATTTTTCGGCAATTTAAAATTGAAATTCTTTTTTTCTTTTGCCACACATGGACATCTACTGTATTGAATCCAATAATTGGATAGTATTGTACATGATAATTATGCACACTTCCTAAAAATGATATAAAACAGTTCCTTCCTACTTGCTTACATTTCACAGGAATCACATCTCGTGTCAATAACTTAATTATAATATTTCAGTCGAAATATCATTTCTCTTTCAATCCTTCCTCAGACATCTGCAGCGTTGTATAACTTTTAATACGTAAGAATTTTTGTATGCTTTCTCGCATGATCAGCTGAAGCAAATTGCACCGAATCACGGTCTCCTACAGTTCAAACATTCACAACTTCACAAATACAACATATCGTATTACCCATTGAGTCACTACTGTACATATACTAAATTTTGTAATGTTAGTACATGTGTTAAAGTTTAAAATGTTTTGACATAGTGTACACTATATAATGTACTTAACCTTCGCTTTATAATATTTATTAATAATTACAATGTTAATTTATTCGTCAAGAAAAATAACAATTGACATTTCGTATAAGCAATGTACTATTTAATAATCTTCTGCAGCATGTAAACCATAAGAACGCCTGTAAATATTTTCAGCTTGCAATGAAAGCGCACCATACATTATTGATTCTTGTGGTAATGCAACATTAAAGAATAATTTTACTTTACAAAATAAGAAAATGTGCTATCAGCTTTATACCTTCACGCTATGACGTTGGATACAAAGCCCTTGCGTCAATAGTGACATCGATATTGTTATGACTCAGAAATCGACATAACAGAAAAAGTCTTAGGGGAAGCTGAAGTACTCGAAAATGTAGGCGAACATATTTTGTCATCACTGACGAACAGCTCGTCGTCACTGCCGAATAATTCGCCAACATATACGAATAGGTCGAAATAGTTGCCGTAACGTCAGACATTTTCGTTGTCCCAAGCGAAGACATGGACACGATGTTGAATGTTGTCGTCAACAGACACACACAGGCGAAGGGGTCGAACAATCAAACTCTCAACCAATCAGGGGCAGGAAACACCAAATATAGTGTTCACTATTTAATTCTGAAATGCTCCGAATACATTTGTTCGAAGTTGTAAATTATCAACAAATTCTAGGGTCCATCCCTAACATTTCGTAACCGTGTCTTCTTCCCCTTGGCAAATATTTTCTATACTTGCTGTTACGCTATCTTGTAATTCATGAATGTTATAAAGGGGAACGTTCGCTGTCTTGAATGCGCGTTTATCCATGCTTATTACAGCTACATTATAACCATGTGTTGTACTTCAGTGCTATGTGGTTTTCCAGTTCTATTGTAATTTGCCGTATATATTTTCTTTCTTGCTTTCAAGAAATGTTAAAATACCTTTGCTCATACCTAACAAGTTTTTTGCTACGTACGTTTTCAGGGTACCTCTGAAAGCTGATAATTTCAGTGAGATAGTATTAGCATTTGGTATGTGTATTAGAATGACAGTCTTGCAAGTCATACAAGTAAAGATCTGTACATGGGTACGATATGCATCTCGACAGATTTGATCTTGGATGATTGTAGTGTCGTAACACTTGAATAAGTGTTCATGTTTATGATAGAGCTCATTACATATGTGCCTAGAGTAGTTAATGGTACCGTCAATGCAGCATCTGTCATTATAGTAGTAGAAGTGTTTAACAATTTTATCCTGTCGTCAAATCGTGATGTTTAGCAGAGAAAGAATTTGTCCTTTGCATATCTTGAAATGTCTATTTAAATTGTCTTTTCGTGCAGACACTCGATGGCACTTATCACAGCAGTACACTGTACAAAAATGGTTCAACTATAATGTGTGCCTTGCATGAGTTGCTTGCCTTATTGCACTGTGAACAAAAACAAATGTCTTGTTGCAGTAGTTGTACGAGTGTCGTGGAGACTACGTAGGTTCTCTCGAAGTTTCTGTAGAAGAGTGTACTGATAGTGTTTAATCATGCTCCACACCATTAGGTGTCAACTGCACCCCCCCCCCAACTCCGCAAAATGATCGTAATTTCATCAAATAACGATTGATAGGTAGAGGAATGAGACCTTTGCGTGTAAGTTACTCAAATGTATTTTCAAGATGTTATGACGTCCAAACTGATTTTTTTGGTAGTTCGCACATTGTAGTATAATGCAATTAACGTTCTGAAGACAGCCTGCTTCGCACTGACGTGCGGTTTTTGCTCTTCGCAAATACCTTCTTGCAGTAAGAACACAAATAACAACCTTAAATATTTACCACTACGCTGGATAAGATGTCACCTCTGCACAGTCCAAATAACAACTGAGCCTACTGCAACCACTGCATAGCATTATATCAGTATAATTTTCTAAAAAAATAATTTATTGACATTTTTTACCTTTAAACTAGTCATCATATATCCTGTCAAAAATGTTTGTACATGACTTCATCTCATTTTTCCCCCGAGTGCAGTTGGGCTATACATTGTTTCGGGTAAGTATATGAGTCGTCACAGGTGAAAAACTTACCGACAATGATGAAAATGTAACCAACAAGAGTCTACACTCACGGACATAGAGCAAACATTCATTATTATTAAGTTAATCACTTTTTATGTGAGAGTTTAGCAAGCATACGCTTTGTACGAACTCTTTAGCACTTTATACATACAGTTCATAGGTACCTCGTCCTTTGGGAAAGTAGTCGTTCACATTGCAAGTTAGGTGAAATCATTGAAGATTTTCCGACGTTTTCTGAATCTTGCAAAGCAGTAGCAGTCAGTAGAGCTAATGTAGAGATAATATTGACATTTCGGTACACCGAGTCGCTTGACCTACGCAGTTCTGGATGCGTATTTCCAAAATTATTGCCTTTTGAAAACTGTTTACCACACTTGTAGTAGCAGATAATCAATTAGAAAGAATTCTTCTTGCAACCTTACCTCTCATCATGTCGTCAAGAAATACGGTCAAATTTGAAGACATTGTTGCAGTATCAGTATTGTCGAATTTCTTAACCGCCAAAGATAATTATTCGTGCAGGGTACGCCTCATTTTCATACTGGAGAGATAATATCAGATGTTTACCTCTCAAAGTCAGAACGCACACTAATCAGCAAGTGTGTCACATATCTCTATATATACATGTGTCTGGCGCTCACGACCTAATCAAAGAACGTTTGACGTATTGACATCTGAATGTTAAAGTATAACACAATTTATAAAGTGAATTTTACTAAACTCACCAGCGAGAGTTGAGCACCTTATGTAAAGTCACTAGGTATTTAATTCCATAGTGATACACGTGGTTAAGAAAACTCATGTTAAATGGAGGAACAATACACTTTTTTTTAATGCAACCCAATCGGTTGTTTTATTCTATATACTCTTCTTACGTCAGGTTCTAGTAATCTGCCTGTCAAAACAAGGTTGGATATGTTAATATGTTTTATAAGTTGGAAAGAAACTACTCCGTCATTGTCTTCCATGTGAAGATTAGTAACAGAGTGATTAAAAAAACATCACATAAGATTCATTTACTGAAGAAGAAGACTTCAACAAATTCACCATTTTCTGGTAATCCAGTGGGAGAGCGTTTGGATTTGCAGTCCTACGGTTGTGGGCTCAAATCTCTGTCAGGGCACCAACTTTTTATCACAATTTTGTTTGCGGTAGTTGCTGACCGCTCAACTGTTATTTGAACTTTAAAGAGGTAAATATCCAAAGTAGTAACTCGTGTTCGTAAAGCAAGAACGTAACTAAAAAAAAGAGCAAATACCGTACGTCACCATGAAGCAGGTTGTCTTCAGAATATTAATCCCGTAATATTTCAACGTGAAAACTGAAAAAATCTCAATTCGGAGGTCGCAGAAACTTGAAACGAAATTAGAATAACTTACATGCACAGGTCTCATTCCTCTACATATCGATCATTGTTTGAGAAAATTACCACCATTCAGTGGTGAGGGCGTAACACCAACATATGTGGAATATGATTCAACACTAACAGTGAAGGTTTTCACCAAAACTCAAAGAGAACTGACTTCATCTCCTAGAGACTCGTGTAAATACTGCAAAAAGACATTTGTTTATGCTAATGATGTAAGAAGGCATGCAATGCACAAATACTAGATGTGCCCTTCCCGTATAGCGTATCGCTGAGATCAATATCATCGAGTGTTTGCGTGTATTGACAATTTAAATTGACATAACAAGACATGCAAAGGACAAGTTGTTTTCCTTGCGAAACATCAAGATTCAACGATGGGACAAACTTGTAACATACTACAACATACTACAACCTACTGTAACGACTGATGCTGCAATAACGGAACGATCAACTACTCTTGATATGTGAGTGATGAGCCCGGAAAATTTGTCATCGGCATCAAGACATCCATGCAGTCACTGCACCAAGACGTTCAGTAAAAGTTGTCATGCATGTCGTCATATAAGAAGATTGAAGTATGTATGGTAAACTGACCATATATCATGATATACCTTAATACTGTGATAAACCACTTTGCGTGCTTCAAAAAATTAGGAATGATCTTTACACCGAGTTCACTAGTTTACTTGAAGAGAACAGACATGTGTAGTTTCGGCAATAAGTGACCAATGTGTCACATATGATAACATTATTAACACATATTTCTGGTGCTGAAGTCTGAAGCCTTAGGTATCACGAAGGAGGGTAGGTACAAAGAAGACTTGTCGGGCTTATTTAACTTTCCAGTGTTATAAATGTGGATGCGAATTCACGTGTTACAACAATTCAAATCACTAAGATCAAATTTTTCGAGATGCACACAGTAACCATCTGTACAGGTACGACTTGCAAAACTACAACATGTATAAACATACCGTAAAGTGAGCATACTTTGCACCCCCACGGGTAACTTTGTACCATTAGATTTTTTTCGTTGTATGTTGGAATTCTAGGATAATAGTCACTCCAAAGTATTGTTTATTATTAAAGCTACGAATGGCGAAGTCTTCAACAATTTTAGATTCTACAAACCTTCACTTACAACAAAAATATGTAGTGCAAAATAACCCCAACATTAGGCAAAGTAACCCCGCTTCACGGTACCAAGTGCTATGCGTAAACATACCAAATGCTAATAGTTTTACATTAAAATAGTGAGTTTTCAGAGGTACCCTGACGATGAATATATAAACGAATTTGTCAGGTACAAAAGTATTTAAACATTTCATGACAGCATGAAAGAAACATTAATACGACAAGTTACAGTAGAACTGGAAAACCACAAGCACTGAAGTACAGCACATGGTTTAATGTAGCTATAATAAACAAAAGCAAACGAAAATACAAGACAATAAACGTTCCCCTTTATAACTCTCGTGAAATGTAAGACGATGAAACAACAAGTATTGAAAAGATTCTCTACGAGGAAGAAGACGTGGTTACGAAATGTTCGCAATAGACACTAGATTTTTGGTGTTCGTTTACAACTTAAAACAAATGTATACGGAGCCCTTTATAATTGGTTTTTCCTGTCCATGATTGGTTAAGATTTCGATTGTCCAACCCCTTCGCCTGCGTGTGTTGACGACTGCCTTCAACGTTATGAGATTATCTTCGCCTGTCGACAAGAACTTCTGAAGCAATAACAATTACTTCGACCTGTTAGTGAATGCTGGAGAACTATTCGGCAGTAACGACTAGCTGTTCGCGTGTGTTGGCAGTTACGTCGTCGGTGTGACGAAGAGATGTTCGCCTGAGTGTTCTAGCACTTCAACTGGCCTTTGGGACTCTCTCTGCTCCGTCTATTTCCTAGCTCTGCAATACTGATGTCGCAACTGCTACAAGTACTTTGTGTATAAGTTTATAGTGCGACGGCATGAAGTTGATGAGTGTACCGAAGTTTTTTTATTTCAAAACTCTTAACAATGTATTCTGATGTTGTAAGCCTATAACTATGAGAATAAATTAATACCTAGGCGATTGTATTGTATATTGTAAATATTTGCAATGTTTTCTATGCTTTTATATGTTATACACATATTTTTTAATATAATATATATATTTTTTAAGAAATTTTAATTTTTGTTCATATAATTTGGATATTTACATACTAGTTTAGTTAAAAATTATATAAACGAATTATTGTAAACCAATGGTGCAGATGTCTGAGGGAGGAATGATAAGCAATATTTTGACTAAAAAATTATTAAGTCATGTTGCCATGCAAATGGTACAAAATAGTACAATGAATTATGAAATAAATATAAGTAGATAAAAAAAGCATCTTTACAATCACCATAGTTGAAAGGAGAGGTGGCGGGAGAGGTGGCACTTGTGAAATGAAGGCGAGGAGTGGTTATGTATGCTGTCTATTAGAGTCAATCACTAAGGAATTAACGAACTATTTTATATGAATTTTAAGGAAATATGTATAATAATATTTTAAAACGGTACTATCGAATTATTGTATTTAATAATGTAGATATCCGAGAAGGTTTAAGTAAATGTTGGCAACAAATGAACTTTGTAATAAATGTAATGAAAAAAATACTTTTTAGGATAACATAAATATAAAGTAACGAATATAATATTAAATATATGTGGATTGATTTTATCATGGTATTGGAATTTTGGAGACCTAAACTATAAACAATATAAATATATACTCTGGTAGAGTGCTGAAGTATTTCAAAATTAATTTAATCTTAATATAAACCGATATTAAGAGAAAATATTTTCTATTAAAATATCGATTGAATTTGATACTGATGCTCAGTATCCGTCCTCAGTCTGACCAAATAGCATCGGGGTCATCTATTCGGTTTTAGGTGTCATTAATAAATAAGCTTTTTGGGCATTAAGTAAGACAATTTGTAAGGATTTTCAAAGAAAATTAATGAAATAATTTTTTATAAGTTCCTTATTTTTTGTTTATTTATTTTTGGTGATTTTGGATTGATTCAAATTTTTATATGTTTTATTTTTTATCCAAGATTTTAGCCATATTTTTTTTTTGCCAATTTTCGAAATTTTTTCCCAGTTTTTACCATTTTCGACCATGGTGTCAAATTACAAAGTTCAAAGATCAAGGCCAGAGGGACCGACTCTATCCTCCCAAACGCTCTTGCTGTGACGTCATGTTCATCCTACGCCCTATGCCACTGTGCTAACTTTGGCCAAATCATTTTACTTGAACACTTGTATTTTTTTGCTATAAAGCCGAACCCCTGATATCTTGAATCGAAATTATTGCCCTTGTTTCTTCCACCACGGATAATGCCTGAAATGAAGTAAAATAGAGATAATTCTTTTGGAGCAAAGATGCAAGCAAAAACTTAACGTGTGTGCTACACTACAACGTTTCTTCGTTCCCCAGCTCTGCCACAACCCCCAAACCCACTTCATTTTATTACTAACACATGCACGCAGAAAGCTTATCGGTACACAACCCCAAAGAAGTCAAAGCTGTCTTTATACACAGACATGATAGTTACAATGCATGTGTTTTAACAATTGTTCACAGTGGCACACAATTATACGTGCCTTTGGAAAAACTAAAAATAATCTGAGCTGTAGTAATACGGATTGCGAACAGTTAAACGACTTTATTAAAATGTCGGAATATAGTATTTATAAGAATCTATAGATATTGACAAGAGCCAGCTGCATGCCTTGATTGATCAACGAAACTGAAAACAATGAGTTAAATTTCTTTACATACGAATGAAGCTAATTAGTCTACATAAGTGAGTGAGTGAGAGATTGTGGCCAGAGCTCAACTTCGGGGTGTTTAGCGCGGGTGAGGGGTGACATGAGGTGGGTATGGCGCAGTGTCGGAATGGAAGGGCGGGGGAAACGGGAGATCCCCGAGAAAACCCGCCGACCAACGGCATTGTCCGGCACGATTCCCACATGCGAAAATCCGGGAACCGACCCCACCGAGAATCGAACCAGGATCGTCTTGGTGGGAGGTGAGAGGTGTGATCCCTCTGCCAATGCAACCTCACAACGGAGTTGAAGGAAATTTTGTTATTTCATGAAGTTTCAAGTAATATTTTCTTTAGCCGGTAAAGCAAGAATCACTTCATCATAGAGTCATTCGCAGAGAGCTGCTGATGGGATGTTCGAAGCATTGCACTGTGATTCTCGACGAGCAGCTAACTACAGCTGCCATCGCCCGATGTACTGTGAGGTCACTTAATCAAATAACGACGGAGATTAACATTACAGCATTCCGGATTTGTCGTTCAGGGTCCTCGGGCAAAGCCTTGTGGTTAGTACGGATCGACTGGCTCGTTATGGATTCCCTGTGGCTACGAAGTCTGTTCGGCTTGAAGAAACTTACGGGGAAGTCAGTGTTGCGAGCCGACTATTTGACACAGTTTATCACCTCGTACCCGGTTTCCCTCAAGGTCCGTGGCATACATCTTCCTCGTGAGGCCTGCGGGGAAGGGTTTTAGAAGATTTATCATAAATTAGTACGGGTGACTGTTTGCTAGGCTTCAATATAATGTACTAGCAGAACCCGGCATGCGTTGTCCTGCAAATGCATATATGATAATGGATGTTGATCAAATTGCCAAACTACTTATTTATTTTTATGTTTCTTGCGATGGGACAGAATAACGTACTGCAATGTTGTGGACATACGTATTGCAATATTGTATCGTCCCAGAAATATAATATGAGAATAAGAAAAATCAAACGAAAGAACAAGCCTAGCTTGGCTGTAGTCAACACATCCATAAACCAAAACCACAGTACATTAAATAATCCATAAGGAAAAAGTCAGTTACAAATAAATAAAAATAACATAAACTTCCAAAAATCAAAGTTCTCCAGACAAACCAAATAATCTGTAAAAACTCAGGAAACGACAATTAAGTCGAGAACATACGATACTGAGACGACGACAACGTTAGACACAAGAAAGGATAATGACGACGTCACAGACAATAGACTACACGACACAACGATGAAGGCACAGAAGAACACAGTAGAATGAATAATGAGGTAAACATAAACTTGTATTCGTTTGCAATAATAACTGGATTGCAGAACAATAACACTTAATGTCGTCTTCATGGGTTGTTACAAGGGGACAATTGTCACTGTTAGAGGTTAAAATGTTTTTACAAACGTTTCACAAAAGAATTGGAAAAGGTTTATTGCATAATGTAACAAGTTAGAATCTAGAAACAAACAAAGTAGTTACTTATCTGGTCTAATAGAGATGCTAAACATCTGTCAAAGATGGTCTAGGAAATCCGAATGTGGAGCGTAGTTTCAGGATAAGAGCTATATGTATAAGGTTAGAATACGAGTAGATGGGAATATGGTCGAAAATTAAGTGTGCTACAATGTCTTTCCTGCCATTTTTTGGTATTTCGAAGAAATGGTTAGAAACTCTACAACAAATCTGAAGCTATCTGGGACACCACATGTAGATAAACGTGGTAAACATACTAATCAGTCGAATAATATGCCGGCAATAGTACGCCACTCCATTGAGGAACACACACAGTCGTTTAAATGTACACAACGCCACTAGTCTTCATAATTCAAGCAAAGTATATTTGCCGGACAGTTTATCTGTTCAAAAGATGTATTCACTGTTTGTAGAAAAATATCCCAATATGTCTGTTTCATGTGAGAGCTACAGAAAAATATTCTGCACAAAATTTAACATAACTTTGGTTACTCTTGTACAGATACCTGCAGTACATGCGACACACCTACAGCTAGCAATGGATTTTCAAAATAATTTATGCTTACCTAATTTATCGACTAATGAAGTCTACTACAGAAGACAGCTTTCCCAGTTCTCTTGCAACATACATGTTTTGCCTACTGGTTATTATGTTTTCTATACATACCCAGAGACGGTTGTACGTAAAGCAGCAGATTATGTGTGTTATTTGGTTAGATGCACGATTATTTCGCGTATTGATTCTAGGTCAGGTTGAACGCCAATAACGTATACTTCACTCCTCCTGTGATTAGACAACAGCTGTTTTAACACATATTTGACGACTGCAAGCCAGTTATAAATAAGGAAACAAGCCGTGAAGATATCACGTGCTACACGTTTGTACTGTTAGAAGCCAATGGATATTCGACTTCAGCGGGTATTGGCCTACGTGTAGAACTGAGAAGTCTAGGGTATTGTCAAATGAATATGCGAATACCGTTGCCTCATATATGGTACGTAATTTTATATTTGGTGAATCATATGAAGAGATCAAACTTCAGACAATATTCTGTGATAGTGTATGTGGACAGAATAAAAACTGGACAGATTTCCTATTCATCCATTTTTAGAGCCACAATTTTATGGCGAAAAGGTTTTTGCAACATTTAGTTTCAATGTGTTATGTGCACAAATACAGCTCTGCTACATCGTCTATGATTGGATGATTTTACCCTCACTTGTCTTGGCAAGTTACAGACGTACGGAGTCACAACAATCTTATTCAGATTGATGCAGTCAATTGAGAGACGTGTCTGAACAAAGACACACTGTCAGTAATCACGAATTAGAACTGCGCTGAGAGAAAGGTTTGTTTCATTATACTAAATATATTTGTTTGGGTGATTTTTGTTTCAGCTAAACAATATTTTGTTGGCAAGACCAAGCTTGGAGTCCTCGAAACAAATTTAATTATTTCCCTCGACCAAATAATTCATTTAAACGCACTTTGTTTATTCCAAAAATAATTTTTGGTCACTATAGGACGTCAAGTAAATATTTTGTGTAAACAAAAAACTCGTTACAACTTGTCAACAAAATAACATTGTTAGTTATAAGTGATGTGCTTTGAACCAACATTTTTTTTTTCGATGGACTAAATTATTTTGTTGGCGTAACTATATCCATTTGGTTGACTTGGTGGAAGATGGCAGACTGGCATGCGTGAGCGATAAGACGGCGAACACTGTTTACCTCAACTTTCAAAATATAAGCTTGTGTGACAAGTATGGCGTCTAAACTATTAATCAGCATAATTAAATGCGCTTTAAGTTTAGCTATAACAATTTCAAAGTGCTTAATTTGATTGATCATAAAAGAAAATGCTATAAAACTGTAAAACACCGCGGCTGCATGCCTCGTTCTTTATGCTGCGGTGGACGGGGATCATTTTAATAATATTAATTGACGTCGTTTACCTTTTCGCTGACGTAAGACAAAAATGTTTGAAAATACGGCAGTATAATCGTAATATAAATCAATATTAACTATTCCTATATAAATAACAACCGGCCAACCCATGAGAATTCGTAGGTTAGTTTGTTAGGACACGAATAGAAAAAGATCATTTATCGGATGTTAGATCGAGTCCCAGCACTGCCATAATTTTTTTAGGTCTTAAAATTTTCGTGATTTAAGTTTATATAAAGTATTTATTTTTATTTCTTAAAATTTATGATCAGCTGAATGTTTGGTACTGCTAACAAAATACAGCCATTTGCCTCATACAAATCGAGGGAACAAAATAATTTGGTACGAGCAAACAAATACTTCGTTGCCCCTATACAAACCAATTATTTGGTTGATTCAAACAAATTTTGTTTGCACCAACAAAATTATTTTCTCAGTGTGCCGATGTGCACGAGAGACACTGAAACAAAGTGGGGCAAAAATCTTTTCGCAACAAAATCGTGACCCTATCCATTTTGTAGTTCATTGTGTCAAACATCTTGTGTCCGTGAAAATGCACTGAGAAAAAATTTTGAAAATATTATTTCTCTCAGTGTGGTGTTTCCTACTCGCGGACACTCGCACCTCGAGTGTGAGAGGAACATGGCACTAATCAATCATAAATATCCAGCCGAAACATTAGAAGACTGGTTGGATCATTTTCAGAGAGCAAGAAGTAAGCCCTCACCATTACACGTTGTTGAATTTGATCAACCAACGATTCGTCAATGGACTAGTTATTTGACACTCCTGAACCGAAAAGTAAGCCCATTTAAAACAAGACCCACGAGAGAAATATTCATATCCTACGAGCACCCATGATTCATGGATAAAGGTGATGAAAAATCCCGTAAATTATTTAAGCCAGTATAGCCGCCAAGAAATTTAACTTTTTAATATTGGCTAATGTGTTTAGAGGCACCATGACTGATTTGCAGACGAATCACATACGACTTGCGTGTAAACAGTGATATTGTCATTGGTCGAGGTAAATGGAGCTGGCGTCTACAAATGCAAGCGAGAACCAACAGCAAAATAAAAACGTCATTTATGTACGCAGGCCATTGGAGTCTAGCAAACAGTCAACTTTTCCCGCGGTAAACCATAATCTCTATTCATGGAATATCGAGACACTTATAATGGCTGCAGGGAAGGTCGGTTGTTAAAGGTCCAAGACCAACATCGCCCCAACCAGCGATGTCTATCGCCGAGTTTACTCTTCCATAGAAATCAAACGAAGATAGGTGGACGAGTTATGTGACATCTTTACTCCCTTTAAAATATGCATTCTATTTCACCTACATTTTTTGCTTTTATTATTGTTTCAAGTTTATTCTCAATTTCCAGAGAAAACTTTGCTGATTTCCAAGCAATTAGAGAGACAGACACAAATAACGCATCCAGTTGATGCCTTAGAATGTGAAATAATGTCATTGTTGGGGGTAAAACACACCTAAAATTCCCTCTTCTTTGCATGTGAATTGTGTATTTACATGGATTTGTAATTTATTTACAGTATCCGAAGTGGTTATAATTTGTCAAGAATATTTCGGTAGTATGCCTGTAAATTATACATTAAGCTACGCATTAAATATACAGTCTTTACATATTATATGGTTGTAGTCTGCATTAAAATGCAGAATGTTGATAATATGATATTCCCTTATACATCCGTGTACACTTCATATATACAGGGTGAGGCACATATCGTGTTACAAAGCAATATCACTCAAACTAGTGATAATATCCACAAATATTTCAGACAAACTTTTCAGTGTTCGAGAAGGTCGTCATACAGGACCATCCTACTTTTTATCGGTATTAAGCTCTGAAGCTACGAGAAGGACAACACCGCTTTGTTAAAAGAAACCATGTATCTTCTATTCTATGACAATAGTACAGATTTGACTACGAATTCAGCGACCCACAACACAAAGTCATTAGTCGCGCACCCAAGGGATCCACTGGTCTTGGTTTTGGTCAACCTACAAAAGATGCTCAAAGTGATATCCCTATACTTTTAAGAAATTGTTAATTCGCTGATGAAAAGACCGTCTAACGTCAGACAACATTTATGGTGTAATTTCGGTACATGATCGGCGTATTCTTTCTTTCGTGTCGTTAGGCGTGGTTAGTGCTACCGCCACTACGCGTTCTGTGACAAAACCTCATAAAAAGTTATTTAGTGGTGTTAGATATTGCGAACAAGGTGGCCAAGCTACACGGCCGCCTCGTCCTATATTCACTCGTCACCAAAAATCTCACTGATCTCTTGTCTCGAACACCGTCGTGTTGCACCCACATGTTCATGCGAACCTGCAAAGGCACGTCTTCCAGTAATTGAGGCAGTACGTTGTGCAGAAAGATTTCGTAAACTTGCCCAGTCAAGCAGCCTTCAAAAAAATATGGACCAATGACGTGAACGCCGGATGTTAAAATGATACAGTTCTCATCCATCGAGGATTCGCAGTTGCCCAATACTGTATTATATGCTTATTCACATTTCCCTTATTCGTAAAGTTAGATTTGTTGAAAAAACATCACATGATCCGAAAACGAGACATCTGTGCATATTTGTCTACGATACCAATTACAGAAATTGAAGCGATTTGAAAAATCACTGCCGTACAAATCCTGATGTAATGACATACGATACGGATAGAACTTGTTTTGTAAGATTGTTATTACTGATCGCTAACTAATTCCACTCTCACTTTCCATTGGACTGCTGCTAGCGTGTGGATTTAGTGCAACAAAAGCTACAGTAGCAGCCGCACTGGTTTCATTCACAAACGGTCAATGTCTGACTCGTGTTTGTTTCACTGTACCGAAGTGACAGAAACTGTCAACCAATTGGTTTAAAGCTATGCGTGATATTTGTTGCTTATCCGGATAACGAGCCGCATACAAATCCTGAGCGTCTCTGTAATTTTTACGGTATTCCCACAATACCATCAACATATCCAACGATTCCTGAAAATCGTTCATTTTCGCGATCCGATGTACTCATATTAGAAAGTAATGCGTGACTAAATGACCTTGTGTTTTAGGTCGCTAAATTTGTCTTCAAATCGGTACTAATGTCATCGAAAAAAGATAAATTGTTCCATTTAACAAAGAGGAGTTGACCTTGTTGTAGCTTCAGTGCCTCCACCGATAAAAAATAGGGTGACCAATATGACGGCCTACTCGGACACTGAAACTTTTGTCTGAAACATTTGTGGATATGATCACTAGTTTGAATGCTATTGCTGTGTAACACTTTACGTGCCTCAACCTGTATATATATATATATATATATATATATATATATATATATATATATATATATATATATATATATGTGTGTGTGTGTGTGTGTGTGTGTGTGTGTGTTTGTTCGTAAAGCCTATATTGGTTTTGTACTAACAAGCGTGTAATTGTTTTATTTGAAGACTACTTTTGCCGAAGTGATCTATGCATTCCACTACGTAGGCTAAATTTTTTCTCAAGAAGTTACTGCAATTCAAATGTTACAGTAATTTATTTATTCTCTCTCTTTTGCGGCTTTACGTAGGTACTGTTTGAATTTTTAAAACTAAATAATTTTTTAATATCTTCATTTCTGTAAAAAATACATAAACAGTGGCAAAAAATGTCCAGAAACATAAGTATGTTAGTATAATAAACCGTTTCGTAACGTAAACTAAAGTGAATGAAAATAAAAGAATTTTGTGTAAAATATTATATTTGATGTCGTGAACAGTAGGTAAAGTCATACTATAAGGAGGTACCAAATGCACATGTAATTCACTTCTTTTTATTGAATATACACAAGGAGAACAAAATATTTTCTTCTTAAGGCAATGGATCAGAATCTTCCACTGTAGTGTAAACGATGAATATTAACATATTTTAACATTAATTTACAGAATTTATGTTTTTCTAGGTTATCGGTTTCTTGCTGTGTTGTCAATATTTACGCAGATCGGTTGCTATTTTTATGTGACTTGGCGTAGGAAACTTGAGAGCATAAAATAATTATTATTCCGTGAAAATTGTCAGCGCCAACAATTTGCAGCACGATTTTTCTGCATGGCACGATATTAGCATATATGCAAATTAAATGATTTTTATCTGCACCATTTTTCTTATGGTAGGCACGGCTCTATTGATTTGCACCCGCAAGCAGAAACTGAAGGAAAACTGAATATTTTCTTTGTTAAATTTTTTTGTGGTTTTAATATCAACTATCACTTACAGTGAAATGTTTCAAGGTAATATATATTTAAACCACTTAAATATAATATTAAACAGTGTTGCTTTATGAGCTGCTATTCTAAAACGGAACCGCAACATTGTAATCTTGTACATAAGTGTGCAAATAAAAGCGGTGTGGTTTAGTTAGGTTTAATAAGCGCCCTATTCAGTCAAATGTTGCATGCGTTTTTTTTTTTTTAATTTTATAAACAATTTTTTTAACAAGAATAAAATCATGTGTTTGTGTAAGTATGTTCATAGTTATATAATATAGCATAGTCTGTATACTACAGCAGCAGTATAAACTCGTACCTAATATACATCGTGCATAGTATACAGCATTCAAACAATTGAATGATGTAAACTATTTATTCTATATACTATGTACGGAGTAAACTATTTATGCTGTAAACTAACTTTGCTGTAATATGTGTATACTGTAGACTATACTGTAATCTGTGTATACTGTATACTATTTCTGCAGTCATATTTGTATACTGTATACTATTTATGATCTAATTTATGTAAACTATTTATGCTGTGTACTATACATAAATAAATAAGTGTCCTGAAGCAATTCGTATCGAATCGGAGCCCAGAATACGTACAAGAATGATCTATTGTCAATATTTAATTGGACGTTTGCTTCCCTGAGATCAAATATGTGCTTGAACTAAATATTGGAGGTTAAGGGCGCGGTTTACCGCAATTTTCATCACCATTTTATATTTTTTATTTGTACCAGATTTTTTTTCTTATTTTAGACACAAGATGTGACTAAATTTGGCTATTATTAACTTTTTATCCCTCATAGTTTTCGCGTAACGGCTTGTTAAAGTCATATTTTGCATGTTTCCGTTTTAAGGATGTGAAAACTCCCTCTTATACTTGCGTATTAAAGAGTTAGCACAGAAGTGATTTGTTATGATACGTCTCAAATACTGTCAATGTTAACTTTACCTTTTCTTCAGTTAACATAATTCGGAAAAAGGAAAAAAAAAACATTGCAAATGCAACAATAATGACTGCCATAATTACCATTTTAAAAATACAGTTTATCTCAGATGCCAAATCAAGTGAGTATCATGTTAATTTACTTACGTGTAATTTTGCAAGTGGTAAAAAAACAAATAAGTATACATTGATATAACAATTCACACTTAAACAGAATTTACATAATATTCCAATGATTACTTGCAAGACTGCCAACTTTACTTATACCTAAGCCACAAGATAGTGCTCAGTTTATTATCTTTATTACACATAAGACAATAAAACAAATAACTTATTTGGTTTACTTTGACAACTGCTTAGCTGAACGGAGAGTATGAGTCCTTAGATAACGGGGTAGGTATATTTGTTTCACTGTTCTTTACTCCGACATATTTGAGCAGCATCAAGTACAAATTTAAAATTAATTCAGTCTGATGATTAATAATGTGTCATTACTAAGTTCTTGAAGCCAACTTTAAACGTCTTCTTGAAAACCTCAAGTCTTGTGGCTGAAGTCTACGTGTAAGTAATAAGGAAACTTAAATTACCAGTAAACTTCACACTGAAGTAGCTCTCCTGGTAAAACATCCTTTTTCTAACACATGGGTACAGGATTCCAGAGGAAAAACATCTCTTTCGCGGCTAATTCGTATACCATGCCTTGCCATAACTGAACACTATAAAACAAGAAACAGTTCTCTTCAATTATAGTTACCATGAATTCCATAGTATACTTTCTCTGTCTTGCACAGAGACTAAAGTTCGTGGTCACTGAATATCGTGCAAAGACTGTTCATAGCACTCACACATCAAGACAATACATTAAAAAATATTACACTTCTATATGTGGCTTGGCGTAAGGAGAATAAAATATTAAAGAAATAAATGAAGTTAAATTACACAGACATCACATAAATATTAAATTCTTAAATAACAATGAAAGAAAACATAATATTAAATAAAATTAAATATTCTGTGAGAGACACCACATAGAGTACAATGCGGAATATCACAAGGACTACACTAAAACCAACTGACATAACAAACTAAAAAAAATCACAGTAGATAAATACATTGCAGGCTACAATGTCGTGCTCATAAAAATAAAGAATAACAATTATTTGTATTTAAATAAAATTCTAAAACTGAAAATAAACATTTTAAATATTCTATATATATATATTTTTTAAATACAAATAATTTTTATTCTTTATTTTTATGAGCATTACATTGTAGCCTGCAATGTCTTTATCCAGTGTGACTTTTTTGAGATTGTTATGTTAGTTGGTTTTAGTGTAGTCCTTAAAACGGAAACATGCAAAATATGTCTTTAACAAGCCATTACGCGAAAACTATGAGAGATAAAAAAATTTCGCAAGAGCCAAATTTAGTCACATTTTGTGTTTAAAATACGGAAAAAAAATATCCGGTACAAATAAAAAAAATTTTTGGTGTTGAAAATTGCGGTAGACCGCGCGCCCTTAAGAAGTGCTCGAGGCATGACTTCATATACAACTAATCCTCTTTTGTCTCGAATTCAAAGTACTGTCTTTACTTTAATGGTGGCTTTGTTTATTGCCAGTTACCCACTACAGAAGTCACGTCCTTTGTTATTTGCCACGGATAACCCGGCTCTCTTGGTGTCAAGTGGCAATAACAAGCTCAAAGGAATTTCTTTGCCGCGCGGAAATTACTAAGTTTTCGCAGAAAGGCAACACGGAAATGTTATTAATATTGGTGCCACAACGGGCAAGGCGACCTGTTTTATTTTCAGCAAAGTACTCACTTGCAGGGTTTTACTGTGAAATATATAAATGGAAATATATTTTAGACGCTGCGATTTCAACCAGCATATTGCTCTTAATTATGAGGGTTAAAGTTTGGATAAACAAAAATATAAAGGCGCAAGTAAGAAAGTATCCTGAGACGGTGACTAAGCAGCTCCGTCATTCTTGTAATTTAAAAAGTTTTCTACACAAAGTATGCACCCTACTGCTCTATTCGATGTGAATGGTGTGCCTAAACTGAAAAATACGCTTCTCAAAGTAGAGACATATAATATTATTGAGCTATGAAAACCAATCTTTGCAAGGTTTTTCATGTTTAATAGGTCACAGTTAAAATTAGTGCTACTATCTGTTGACTTTAAGTTACTAAGAGAGCCTAAATCGCTACTAACTATCGCATTGAACTTGACACCATGGAGTGATAAGTCATATCCTATAGCTTTTAAATAGTTTCAGAGTTGAAATTTACGATATTTTATTTCACCTCTGCATATTTATAGAAACCTACGTTTCAGGCATTTGAGTAAAGAAAACTGGCTCTGCTTTGAATAATTTTTCCCCGAGTGCCCTAAGGATGTATGTTATAAATTTTGGAATTTCTGAGTCCTATATGTTACGTCCAGGTACAGTACATTAGAGCTCCGTTTTAAAAATGTATTTTCTCGAGGGATGATGGCTATTCGAAATATTATTTATTGATGAGCAGATACGAAGCAATGTAACGTCGTTTATTATTCTTAAACGACCATTAGACTACGTTAAATTCACAACATTTTAGTAATGAAAAACTGATACAAGAATCTTTATTGAACATTTTCAGTCCGCGAGGTAAGAGCGTGTCACAGAATGCTTAAACAACATTTTTTACAATGAGTTTCGGTAGTGCAATTTTTTTAAAGTTTTAGAACACTTACTTTTACGTGTGTGTTTAGCTTTGCAGCTAAAGTTAACTTTTTATTTTTTAGTACAATACAGGATTGAAATCCTGCAGCAATTATTTTGGAAAACCGAATTCCAAAAATTTCATTATTTATCATTAGTGCTGCTCGTAGGAATATATCTAAGAATTGCTGACCTAATGGCATCAACAATATGAAAACTGTTTTAAACCAAATTTTACTTACTAGCTCTGATATATATATATATATATATATATATATATATATATATATATATATATATATTCCTCATTTTGTACATATTAAGAACTGTATATTTTATAATATTATTTAATCATTTGGGAAATTTCGATACATTTTTTCTGTGTCAGAACTTTTTTTTTGTGGCTACAAAACGCAACACAAAATATTTAATGAAAATACGAAACATTAAATATTTGTTAATTGCTAATTGAATGGAATGCAATTTTGTAAAATTTTTAAATCCAGGTATCTATTAAATAATACAAACGGCCGTCACTGTGCAACATTTGTATACGGTGGTTGAGTGCAGGAAAATATTTATAATATTTGAGATTTGACGTTAACCATTCTTCTCACTTGAGATTATGTTAAGATAATATATAAATAATTTAATGTTTCAGTGGATAGTAATATTTTCAAGCTAACCTAAATGTGATTTTTTAGTTAGGGAACCGGTAAGTATGCGTTCGATAAAATACGCGCAAGTTAAAATCTACTGTATTTTGAATAAACTTCAGTTTTGAAAAAACTGGATTATTTTTACAAAATTTCTGTAGTACTATATGTATAAGGCATTATCTGTACCTAAAAATAAAACGTTTTATTACATAATCAATACAAGTAAAATTAGAATATTCAATATGTATTAACTTGATATATTATGTTTTATTTAATTTGTAAAATTGCACAAGATATAAGTTTTTTTCACGTGATCAGGGTAGCAAATTCATATCTTGACAAACTATAATAATTCTGTAATGCATTTACTGGTGAACTTAATCCGAGTAAAATTAATTTTCATTTTATAAAATTAAATTGATCACCAATTTACGGGAGCGTAAATATGTTATAACAGAAACAAAGCTGTAAACAAATTTCATATATAAACCAAGACATGTAGGCATACAAATTTCTATCGTGGCCTAATATTTGCTACAGTTATTTTTCTTACAAATAATGAAACAAAAATTAAAGATATTTTTATCAATTACAATCTTTTAAGGACATACGGCGATTTGCGGTTCGATAACGTACCGTTAAAACAATACTAAATCACGAAACAAACATTCTTGTCCACGAGATAGTATGCTTTAATCGTGTTAAGGCAATTAGGCATCTGATCACCTATGCTAGGGTGTTGGTAGAAAGTTGTCTTTATTTGCGGTATCAGTACAATTCTGGCATAGTGCCTTAATGCAAACATTTACTTGCGGTTAAGTTTCGAGATGATATTTACTGGCGTATGCTCTTTCATAACATTCCATACAATATTTTTTTCAGTAATTGCTACGAAATGATAATATTAATAATTAAAAAATTTTTACACATCACAGCTGTGACATAACCGGCATATTGGCACTCAGTTGGAAGCAGAAAACACGATTCTCCATATTTATCTGGCAGAGAACCAACAACATCAAGCGAAATACAAACATATGACGCTCTTTAGAAAGCACTTTCACCAGGACGTATTTATTGCTATGTACAACACCAAAAAGCCTTTTCTGTCGTAAAATGCATTTTAACTTAGCATCTTTTCTTTTCTTTCTCTGCGTGCTCAAAAACTTTCTGATTAAATTCATGTTATACATATATTTATTGTCTGTAGCTAATTAGAACTCATAATTTATATGAGTATGCTAAACGGTACTATAGCATTTTTTAACATAAAACATAGCTTACATTTTAGTAATAACAACTTGAACGTAGATTACTTTCAAGCATATCGAGTATCGTACATTTGTGAATTCTATATTCATACTGCCAACTACCGGAAAAATTTACCGGCCACAAACTTACAAAAATAGCACCAGTTTTTACCAAAATATGAACTGCATATTACCAAAACTACTTTCGTGACAATAAACACGAATCATTGACCTTCGCCTTGTAAAATGGAACTGAATGATTAATTTAAACAAATTGCCTTTCTGGCAGCCTGCTTGCTGAGGTTTTTCGTCCGTAGAGTAGCATGCTATGGTAAATGTCTAAATTATATATAAGTTAACAAATGGAGAAATAAATAATGTAAATAAATATAATAATAGCGAGTGAAAAGGGCACCCACATGGCATATCATTACACTCCAGTATAGGCAGACTTATGAATGTAAAGCCGGTTAGCGTATACCAGACGCTGGAGTAATGCTAGGAGCTGGGGAAATTGGAGTAACCTGAGACAATCAGCTGCAAGTGGCAACTTCCCCTAACTTCCCACATGCGTGAAATCGGGGCTGACATAGCCGAGAAGTGCCCGAATACCTTGAACGCTGGTGCACTTTAAAAATAGTTTCTTTGCCACAGCAAAATGTTTGTTGCTGCAAATAAAGAAAATGTTTGAATAAGAATCTTTGTAAGTAACTTAAGACAAAGGAAATTTTTCGTTTAAAGCCAGTAGAAATCGTAACAAATATCTGTGCTACTTTTAAGATAGTTAAATAAAAATATTTATGGTAAAGTTATTTGTAGTTTTTTCAACACAAGCTTTATGTTGAAAATAATTATTATCTCTTCTGCAAAGAAGAATACATATATTTTTAAAGGAAAAAATTACAAGGAAAAATGTTATAACATCAGACTTAACTTTTTATTTATTTATTTTCTTTTGCTGTAAGATAAGATTTATTTACCACACGTAGGCCTTTTCTAAGAAAAATCTTTCCTTGTTTCAAAGAAAACGTTTTTACTGTGTGGTGTAGGGTTATAAAATCTACACTTAGGTCGGCATATCTAACGTTTAACATGGGGTTCAGATATGCTTATATCATATGTTCGCCTTATCGCTCTTCCTAAACGTTATATTGCAAGCCAAAACCTTAGTTATGGCGTAGGCAGACCTTAGGGCTCTGCTTTTGTTGACTTTACCTTAGAGTAAACAAAACCTACGGATTACCAGAGCGCTTATTGACGGCGAGCGTATTTTACCGTTTGCTTGCGGAATATTGTGTTTAGTTAAAAGAGAGAAAATAAGCATTGTCTAATTACACAGAAAGTTACAATTTTTTTTTTATTTTATCTGGCTTTATGTCTCGTCGACAGCAAGGTCTTCAGAGAATGTTTACATACAACTTTACACAAAGAAAGTACCAAGGAAAGGTGTCGGTCATGTATTTTTTAAAGAACCAACTCAACATTCACATGGGGCGATTTCGTGAAATAATGAAAAACCAAAATCAGAACGGCCGGAGCAGGGGATGGAAGCCGGATCATATTCAAATGCGAGTCCAGCGTGTTACCGTTTCCTTTAATGTTTCGTACATTCGTACAACAGGCAAGACTTTCGCCATGTGTCTCCACGAAACATTCTCCCTCCCCTACGTGTTTTATGTTGATAATTTGTAAGTAATTCCGTGTAGATTCTATTTCGTAAGAGACAAGTATATTGCGTGGAATTTTGAAACACTCACGTTAGATAAACTACATTTTTTTTTATTTTGGACTTTTTACGTGCCCTCGAACAGCACCAGACCTTGGCCGTAATACACGGGGGAAGGGGTAAAGAGTCGGCCATGGCATGTTCAAGGAACCATCAAAGCATTCGCCTGGTGTGATTTCGCAAAACCCTGGAAAACCGAAATCAGGCTGGCCGGATTGATGGATAGAACCCATGTCTTTCCGAATGTGAGGCGAGTGTTTTACCACTGCTCCACCTAGCTCGTTACACCCAGCCGGACATTAGAATCGAATCCAGTACCACTCGTTCCGTAAGCCGGTGTGCATCCGACTACACTACGAAGATCGTGCACCGTTGCGCTACCTTGTTCGGTAATAAAAGCTGTATGGCTGCAAAAACCTATACATGTTTATAAATACATTTATAGTTTTAAATCGGTGAGTTTGATATTTTTTCACATATTTCATTAGCTAGAGATTGTGAAAATTCGCGAATTCATTGACCTGCATGTTAGAATCAAATATCCTATGCATTCTCAAGTCCCGATCATTTGTCCACTAGCTGCTACTCAGTGGAACAGCAGACAATGAACGAATAGACAGGGCTTGAGTATGCATAGCATATTTGATTCTAACATGCAGGTCATTGAATTCGCGAAATTTTACTATCTCTATTCGTTACATTTCCACATTGGGGCAGTGCCGGCCGAGTGGTCACACCACTCGCCTTCCATCAACGCGATCCCAGTTCGAGCCCCGGCGGAATCGGTTCCCGGAATTTCACATGTGGGAATCGTGCTGGAAGACGTCGCTGGCCGGCGGGTTTTTTCGGGGGCCTCCTATCTCACACCCACCTAGCCCATTCCATTCTAGGTCCTCATTTCATGTTATCCTTCGTAATACTCAGATTACCTACGGGCACCCATTCATAAAAGTTGCATTCGTGTTGCCATACTCTGGCAATAGGTTATCCTCCTCATACGATATATATTTTATTTCCACCATTTAAGACAAGTTTAATTGATTAAATGGCACAGACGGCAAACCCTCGTGAGGCCCATCAATGTCCATACACAGTAAAAAGATTTGCTGACCTAATAATGTAGTACGTGTAACATATTGCGATCGCAGGCTACTGATTTTTATGTATGGCTAGAAAACGTGTTGAAGATCGACGATGAAGCTTTAAAAGCCAAACGACTAGACAGTCATTTGAACTTGGTGTTCCTTAAGTTGACGTGCAGTAGACTTGCCAATAGTGTGCTGCCAACTACTGGAAGGACATCGCTGTTGAAAGCGTCCTCAATACAAATAATAGGCGTCACATTAAAACTTGAAATGTCGAACATGAATGCGATATGAATAGTGAACTTTGCCGTATTTTTTTAAGAAGGCAGAGATGATGACTAATGCGTACCCTATTTACATAAAAACAGGGGTGCAGTTAGTCAAAATTGTACTTTCGTCCTGTATTGTGATTGGAAGATTTAAAGGAGTGGTGCTTTACGGAGGTATACGTAAGACTTATATTCTCTGCGGAGAAGTCAGTCATATTCGAACGAACTGTCCCAATCTGAAGGATAAACATGTACAGATGAGATTCATTTCAGATTATTTGTCGACAACGTGACAGGTTGGAACTCAAGTTCTTCCTTATGCACTATAATCACGTTCGCGATTTACATTCAATTTAAATCGCTGTTTCTTACGCGAAAATATGCCGTTTCAGACATCGAATTAATATGGTTGCGAAAATGGAAAATATATTGTTTAAAAATTAATAAAACATGTTTATATCAGACGCTTGTAAAACTATCTAATACTATCATTTAAAAAAAATGACGTACGTGGGTTTTGAACCCGGATTCTTAAAAATAGTAGCTAAGTTACGTAACCAACACACTACACTTTACGCGCTGAGTGCCATGCTAGCTTAAGACTTTATATGACCAGTGCTGGCCGCTTGTGAAGTGAACCAATCAAAATATATTTTCGGTCGCCTGCTACTTCCCCGAACTTTGCTTGCTTCCCATTCCTAAACTATAGTCTTTAGAAGAAAAATTATGTTTGGTATCTTTATATTTATTCATTGTTAACAATATGGCATACATTTCAACGTATTTAAAATTTCATGCAAGGGGTCCATTCAGCGCTAAGAACATCAGATCAGAATTGTTGGTTTCTTGAAGCCAATTTGCAAAATATATATAAAAAACAGCAATCATAGAAAATAGGTTTTGCCAAAGTTCTGAGCGGACATTTTTCTCGATTAACGTATATCTGAAGAACATTCTCTGACACAGTAATCTCGTACATTTAATTCCTGCGCAAGAGATTACGCTTAACAAATGCATCATTCTGAGTGAATGTTTGCTCATAATTAGAACGTCAATTTTGCGGATTAATCTGGCAGTAGCCTAGATTTCTCAGTCCTGTACACGCACTGGACACAGTTGATTGTTCATTGGCTTACAACCTTACAAGCGACTTGCACGCGATAGCTCTAGGAATTATTTTCTTATTTACTACTGGCTTGCAGTAGTCAAATGCATTCCGTGACAGCCGCCAGCTAATCACACTCGTGATTATTAAGTATTCATTTTGGCGTTCAACCTGACCTGGAATGTATCTGCGAAATTTACGTACCTCTACTCATAATGTTGGCTAATATTATTATCAAGGATTGCTGTTTTGTGGATATTCTATATTGACTTTCAAAAGGTGTTGATCATAATTGAAGAATTCAACGCTTATTTATGTACCACGCCCTTTTAAGGGTGTTCAAGAGCGATTAAATAATTATTCTATATTTATATAAAATAGTGTTAATTTTGTAGACGATACTCGTGAGTACAGTTTCCTCTTACGAAACAATTTTAACTTGCATAGTTTTCTCATTACGGTTCGTCAAAGTCAAAATTTGCTTGTTCTGCTGCCATGCAAATAGTGAAAACTAATTGACTTACGTAATTGAAATAATTTACAATGTAATAACATAGGATGGGCTACGTAATAAGACAATTTAAAAAATCCCATGAACTATTTTTGTATTTTAAAAAAATTGCTGCATTTTCAACTTTTTCCTGTATTTTTGCGATTTTTTTTAATTGAAAATATTACGTTATGGTCTTTTAAATACTTTGTTGCATAGCTCATGGGATGTAATATCACAGTAAAATATTTTGTTTATGTAGGTCAGTTGGTTTTCACTATTTGCATGGCAGCAGAACAAGTAAATGTTGACTTTGTCGCACCGTTATGAGAAAACTATGAGAGCTAAAATTGTTTCGTAAGAGGAAACTGTACTCACAAGTATCGTCTACGAAACTAACACTATTTTATAAATATATAAAATTATGATTTTATCGCACACGAACACCCTTAAGGTGACCGCCTGCGTGGAGATAGTTTGCGTGTTCGAGGCCTAGAAGTGCGAAAATGGTAAAGACGACACAACGCGCGCGTCGTGTCTTCCCCTAGCGTCTAGGCGCAAATCAGTGAATTGGCGAGAAATCTTCTCGCCGACAACTCGTCTCTATAAGATATTCTAAGGAGACCCTATAATTTTATGATATAATATTAAAGATAAACGTGTACTGTACACGCATTTAGCTTTTCAAAATCACTGCACCAAGATTTCCATACCTACGAAAAAGGACCACAAGAACACTTACTATTTCTATATTTGGCTGCGTAAAAATAAATTTTAGATATACCTAAATGGAAGACCCAATTTAGACATATACACGTGCAATGTTCCTTGAAAAATATTCCTAAGCAGACATCAGATAGGCATGCTGAGCAGTTTTCGGATAAACTTGTATTTGCCGAAGTTTGGCTTAGGCAGAAGGCCACCTAATGAAATCTCAGAAATGCAACAGGTTATGTAGTGGGTGCAAAGTGATTGTAAATATGCGCGTAACAAATGACTCGGTGCAAGCGCAGTAAAAAACCGTGTTGGTGTACTTAGATCCAGCTATAACTGGTGCAAGTAAAGATCTGTGTTATGTTGTACCTGTGCTGTGCCTCGTAGGAGTAAATGACATGTAATGACATTTAACCAAGGCCCTGCTGAAGCCCAGTAGGGTAAGGTAATGTAAGTGGGCTGTATATCTCGTCGACAGCGACGCCATTAGAGGCGGTAACACGCAACTTGATGGGAGTTGGGAGAGGAGTCGGTGATGGCCTTGTTAAGGAACCATCCCAGCATACACCTGGAGCGATTTTGGGGACCATGGAAGACCCAAATCAGGATGGCCGGAGTCGGGGTTCGAACCTGGGTCCTCCCGGATGTGAGTCCAACGTGTTACCGTTGCGAAAACTCACTCGGTAGCCCAGTTGGGAGTCGGTTTGGATTCAATGAACGGGGTGGAGTCTATAGCCATGTTTTTAAAAGTAAATTTGGAGATTTAATATTAGGAATTTAGGGAGGGTAAATTCTAACGTCAGTTGTCAGCACTGCTTGCGGCAAAGTTGAAAGCTAGAGGCTTGATGTAATTTTCGTGTGATTTTGTAACTTTTCTGTTATCCCGAGTTCTTAGGCCTTTACGACAAAGTCACTCCTTAGTCCGGGTGAGTATATAATTTCAACTCGTTATGTTCACAAAGAGATCCGAGGAAGTATGTTTTCGTCACAAACGTGAATATGACTATTTTCTTACGTTTATTTGTTCACAATCTATCTAATCTGGAGTGATCTAGTGAACAAGGCTAAGTGTCTGAGAAAGTCAAGTTGACTCTAACAGGTTATTTTCTCTTAGTAATTAAAATGTCATTAAAAATAATGTAATACACAAGCAATTTATTCTGTTATTTTATTACAAACCACGAATAGTATCTAAAATAAAATATTTTTATATTGTTCATATAAAACAACATAGCGATATAATATGTTTTAATTATATAACACTCGGTAACTTTAGATAAAATATGGCGCAATGAAGCTCGAGTAAACATCAGCAAACGACTTTACAGAGATATTTGGAGATTTATTGTGTCACTATACAGTAGTAAATGCTAACCTTATATCGCCAAAGTTAAGGTCTTAAAATTGGTCAGAAAATCGATTTAGGATTGCAAAAGTGTGTCACTAAAGATCAGGAAATGTTGAACCGAATTACCAGAGTTAAATATAAAATACGGGACGTTAAATTCATCAAATAAGTGGTGCCTTAGTCCTTACAGTAACTGAGGAAACACTAAGCAATTATATGAGTGATAAGCAGAGAAAACTTGAATGATGGTTAGCGATTGCAAACATACAAGACGATAATGGAAACAGACATACTAACTAACGAGCTATTGCGAGTGCTGTTACTGACTGAGTCCAAAACGATAAGTTACCGGTCATACTAGATAACTGTTAAAAAAATTTGGAGCAGAAAGTTGTGAACAAACAGAGCGAAAATATCAGTGACGACGAAATTGTAGCTGTGATTGTTAATTTTTTTAAAATATGTTGTCCGGCCTCGACGGTCTCCATTTTGGATTTTGCGTACATAATTAGGATATTGTTGGGCGTGACACACTGAAAGTAAAGTATTTTTGTAGGTATCATGCTTCTGTTAAAATAAGAACTACAGTTCAGTTTGATGGCATTACTATATGGATTATTCTTACAACAATTTGTTAAGTAACATTATGTAGAATGAGCAAAGATCATCTTTCTTTTACAGAACATATTGATACTTCTACAGAGCAGACTGTTGTAGGAACAATCCAGAAACTACTGACAACCAAACGAACTGTTGTCACTATCTTACTATATGAACGGCACCTGCGTCTGTGAAATGGTGCGGAAGTTTTTGCGGAAGCATTCGTCCACTTCGCATGGGGACAGTATTACTGTCATAGTGCCGTAAACCAGTACATCCTGCCCCGTTACAAATATAGACCGATAAGAATACAAACACTGACAACAAACTGATCATGAAGTTCTCTTGCAGCGGGAGGCATGCCTGGGTCAGAACTGTGCAGAACAAGGCCTATCAACAATAAAGGTTTACTTGCGCTTAGAGACCAACATATTACTGCTATCCATATATATCTCAACCTGACGTTTCCACGTGGATTTTGGGTCAAGAAAGCCTTTTAAATGACTAGGTGGTCGCTGATTTACGTCGCTGGCATTTTTCTGACGACGTAACAGCTGGAGATGGCAATGTAAATTTCCAGGTATCATATGTCGACAGGCTTAAATTTACTGGTATTTACCCACACGAACACATTTTGTGATATTATTGGCTCCTGGCCATCGTATCTTTGTGTCACCACATAGTAGTCAGTAATCTTAGCGCAGATTTTTGAAGGAATTGCTCAGTTAATGATAAAAGCATGAAATTTATAACATAGTAAGAACATGTACCAAAGATAGTTTTTAGCTATAGGGCCATGCCAAATTTACCTCCTGGTGTCAATGGCGGCTATTTTAAAAAATGGCGAGCATGAATGAACATTGATTGATATATTTTTCTATAATTCATTATTCGTACTGATTTTGGTATCTAAATAGGCTAACTATATCTTATAAGTAATTTTGAAAGTTCTATAATATCTGTAAATAGAAAACATACTTTAAATCTGCATATCGTTGCTCAACTAAACAGCTGTTTTAATTCCTTGAAGACCAATTTTGGTACTGACAAACACGTGCTCAACTTTACTATTTTAGTTCATCTCAAGTCGACAATATTGTAGAAATTCTATCTTCAGTCTATAGAGATTGTTCTTTGAATTACAATTTTGAGAGGGCATGTGAGACATAAGTTGTTAGCACCTGGTGCAACAAAATATTTTTTTGACGCAAAATGGAGTTACAATGTTTGCTAGTTAGTAGCACATTGATATACATAACACAGACGGTTTATTATTAAATGTTTAGTGCATATTATTCTAGACAGTCCTTACCAACACAAGCACACATCAACATTGTTATTCATGATCACATAAACCTTCACATTGACAGAGACCAGTACACATAAGAGCAGCTTTCACACATTGGCACTGGCCTTTGCAGCTCTTCTTGCAACCACATCTTAGCAGCTCACGACAGGCAAGAGAAGCTTCAGGAAGTGATGTCCATTTAACTTCCCAACCTCCTTCGGCAGTTTGCAACCAGCCCCATTCACTAGGACACGGTAGGCTTGGAACAGGTACGAACATCTGTGCCCAGACATGACCTGCCTGGAAGGCAGCCCTCTTTGTGTGTTCTAGAAGTGCAGCCTGCGTTGGTGGAAGCCCTTCCATTGTTCTTCCTTTCTTTGAGAATAGCTGTTTTCTCGCACGATTCACTTTTTCCTCGCTCGATGCACGATCGTAAAGCAAAACTACGTAGCGCTCTATTAACTCAAGTTGACCTTCAACAGAGCTGGGAGTAGATGCTAAGTAACTGAATATTGGTGTCACATCGTCAAATGAATTCCAAACATCCCACACAGTCTTTTTTCCGCGGCCAGCAAAGGCGGAAACTGTATCGCACCCACTAAA
>PNEQ01013481.1:0-31619 GCA_003012365.1 Medauroidea extradentata
GTTGCCCCCACGATACGACGCCGATAGATATCGCTTATCGTATCGCTATCGCGCCAGTGTGAACCTATTTGTATCGTTTCCATATAGTTACCATTATTCCTAGGCAACCGTGTCGAATTCACATCGCGTCGCTTATCGTATCGCTTATCGCATCGCCTATCGTATTGCTCCGGTGTGCACCGCGCCTTAGGTTACGATATGATATAAAACGATGCGATACGATACGATATGATACGATACGATACTGTACGAAACGACACGATACGATACTATACGATACGAAACGATACGATACGATATGATACGATACGATACGATACAATCGATACTATACGATACGATGCGATACGAAAAGATTCGATACGATACGAAAAGATACGATACGATACGATAGGATAGGTTAGGTTAGATTAGGTTGGGTTAGGTTAGGTTAGGTTAGGTTAATTTAGGTTAAATTAGGTAAGAATAGGTTTGGTTAGGTTAGGTTACGAAACGATACGATTCAATACGATATGATACGACATGATACGATACGATACGAAACGATACGATACGATACGAAACGATACGATACGATACGTTACAATCGATACTATACGATACGATACGAAAAGATACGATACAATACGATACGATAGGTTAGGTTAGGTAACGTTAGGTTAGGTTGGGTTAGGTTAGGTTAGGTTATGTTATGTTAGGTTAGGTTATTTAGGTTAATTTAGGTTAGGTTAGGTTAGGTTAGGTTAGGTTAGGTTAGGTTAATTTAGGTAATATTAGATTAGGTTAAGTTAGGTTAGGTTAGGTTACGATACGATGTGATACGATACGATACGCAACGATACGATACGACACGATATGATACTATACGATCCGATACGATAGGTTAGGTTAGGTTAGTTTGGATTAGGTAAGGTTAGGTTATGTTAGGTTAGTTATATGTTAGTTTAGGTTAGGTAAGGTTAGGTTAATTTATGTTAATTTAGGTTAGGTTAGGTCAGGTTAGGTTAGGTTAATTTAGGTTAAATTATGTTATATTAGGTTACGTTAAGTTACGATCCGAAACGATACGATACGAAACGATAAGATATAATACGATATGATATGATACGATACGATACGATAGGTTAGGTTAGGTTAGGTTAGGTATATTTTAGGTTAGGTAAGGTTAGGTTAGGTTAGGTTAATTTTGGTTAGGTTTGGTTAGGTTAGGTTAGGTTAATTTATGTTAATTTAGGTTAGGTTAGGTCAGGTTAGGTTAGGTTAGGTTAATTTAGGTTAAATTAGGTTATATTCGGTTAGGTTAAGTTACGATCCGAAACGATACGATGCTATACGATATGATACGATACGATACAATCGATACGATACGATACAATCGATACGATACGGTACGATACGATACGAAAAATACGATGCGGAACGATACGATAGGTTCAGTTAGGATAGGTTAGGTTAGGTTGGGTTAGGTTAGGTTAGGTTTGGTTAGGATAGGTTAGGTTAGGTTAACTATGGTTAAATTAGGTTAGGTTAGGTTAAGTTACGATACCTAACGATACGAAGCGATACGAAACAATACGATACGATACGATGTGATACGATACGATACGTTACGATACAATACGAAACGAAACGATACGATACGATACGAAACGATACAATGCGATACGATACGATATGATACGATACGATACAATCGATACTATACTATACGATGCGATACGAAAAGATACGATATGATACGATAGGTCATTTTAGGTTAGGTTAGGTTAGGTTGGGTTAGGTTAGGTTAGGTTAGGTTAGATTATTTTAGGTTAATTTAGGTTAATTTAGGTAAGATTCATTTAGGTTAGGTTAATTAAGGTTAAATTAGGTTAGGTTAGGTTATGATACGATACGATTCGATACGAAACGACACGATACGATATGTTATGATACGATACGACACGATACGATAGGTTAGGTTAGGTTAGGTTGAATGGTTTGGTTAGGTTAGGTTAGGTTAGGTTAGGGTTGGTTATGTTAGGTTAGGTATATGTTAGGTTAGGTTAGTATAGGGTAGGTTAGGTTTGGTTAGGTTTGGTTAGGTTAGAATAGAATAGGTTAGGTTAGAATAATTTAGGTTAATTGTGGTTAGGTAAGGTTAGGTTAGGTGTAGGTAAGGTTAGGTTAGGTTACGATACAATACGATACAATACTATACGAAACGATACGTTACGATACGATACAATCTATACGATACGATACTATAGGTTAGGTTATGTTAGGTTGGGTTAGGAAAGGTAAGGTTAGGTTAGGTTAGGTAAGGTTAGGTTAATTTAGGTTAGGTTAGGTTAATTTGGGTTAATTTAGGTTAGGTCAGGTTAGGATAGGTTAGGTAAGGTTAGGTTATGTTAGGTTAATTTAGGTAAGGTTAGGTTAGGTTATGTTAATTTAGGTTAATTTAGGTTAGGTAAGTTTAGTTTAGGTTAGGATAAGTTAGGTTAGGTTAGGTTACGATACAAAACGGTACGATACTATACGAAACGATACGATACGATATGATAATAAACGATACGATACAATCGATACGATACGATACAATAGGTTAGGTTAGGTAAGGTTAGGTATGGTTAGGTTAGGTTAAATTAGGTTAGGTTACATTAAGTAAGGTTAGTTTAGGTTGGGTTAGGTTACGTTAGGTTACGTTAGGTTAGGTTATGTTACGATACGATACGATACGAAACGATTCGATACGAAACGATACTGTACGAAACGATACCATACGATACGATACGAAACGATACGATACGATATGATACGATACGATACAATCGATACTATACGATACGATACAAAAATATACGATACGATACGATTCGATATGTTAGGTTAGGTTAGGTTATGTTAGGTTGGGTTAGGTTAGGTTAGGTTAGGTTAGGTTAGGTTAATTTAGGTTAAATTAGATTAGGTTAGGTAAGGTTTGGTTAGGTTAGGTAAGGTTTGGTTAGGTTAGGTTACGATTTGATACGATACGAAACAATACGAAGCGAAACGATACGATATGATACGATATGATACGATACGATACGATACGATACAAAACGATACGATACGATACGAAACGATACGAAACGATACGATACATCCGATACGATACGACACAATATGATACGAAACATTACGATAGTTTAGGTAAGGTTAGTTTGTATTAGGTTAGGTTAGGTTCAGTTAGTTATATGTTAGGTTAGGTTAGGTTAATTTAAGTTAGGTTAGGTTATGTTAATTTAGGGTAATTTAGGTTAGGTAAGGTTAGGTTAGGTTAGGTTAGGATAGGTTAGGTTAGGTTATGTTACGATACGATACGAAACGATACGATACGATACGAAACGATACGATACGATACGAAACGATACGATACGATACGAAACGATACTTTACAATAGACACGATACAATAAGAAACGATATGATAGGTTAGGTTAGGTAAGGTTAGGTTAGATTAGGTTAGGTTAGGTTACATTAAGTTAGGTTAGGTTAGGTTGGGTTAGGTTAGGTTAAGAATATGTTAGGTTAGGTAAGGTTAGGTAAGGTTACGTAAGGTTAGGTTAATTTAGGTTAGATTAGATTATGTTAGGATAGGTTAGGTTGGGTTAGGTTAGGAAAATGTTAGGTAAGGTAAGGTTATGTTAGGTTAGGTTAATTTAGGTTAGGTTAGGTTAGGTTCGGTTAGGTTAGGTTAGGTTAGGTTACGTTAGGTTAGGTTATGTTACGATACAATACGATACGAAACGATACGATACGTTACAATCGACACGATACGATAGGGTAGGTTAGGTTAGGTAAGTTTAGGTTAGGTTATGTTAGGTTAGGTTAGGTTAGGTTAATTTAGGTTAATTTAGGTTAGGTTAGGTAAGTTTAGATTAGGTTTGGTTAGGTTAGGTTATGATACGATACGATACGAAACGATTCGATACGAGATGATACGAGACGATACGGTACGAAACGATACGATACGATACGAAACGATTCGATACGATGCGATATGATACGATACGATACAATCGATACTATACGATACGATACGATACAAAAAGATACGAAACGATAAGATTCGATAGGTTAGGTTAGGTTAGGTTAAGTTGGGTTAGGTTAGGATAGGTTATGTTAGGTTAGGTTAGGTTAATTTAGGTTAAATTAGGTAAGGTTAGTGTAGGTTTGGTTAGGTTAGGTTACGATTCGATGCGATACGAAACGATACGATACGTTATGATACGATATGATATGATACGATACGATACGAAACGATACGAATCGATACGAATCGATACGATACGAAAAGTTACGATACTATACGATTTAAACCTTACGATACGATAGGTTAGGTTAGGTTAGGTTAGGTAATGTTATGTTAGATTAGGTTAGGTTAGGTTACATTAAGTTAGGTTAGGTTAGGTTAAGAATATGTTAGGTTAGGTAAGGTTAGGTTATGTTAGGTTAGGTTAATTTAGGTTAAATTAGGTAAGGTTAGGTTTGGTTAGGTTAGGTTACGATACGATACGATACGATACGAAATGATACGTTACGATACGATACGAAACGAAACAATACGATATGATACGATACGATACAATATGATACAATCGATACTTAACGATACGATACGATACGATAGGTTAGGTTAGGATAGGTAACGTTAGGTTAGGTTAATTTAGGTTAGGTTGGGTAAGGTTATGATATGTTAGGATAGGTTAGGTTGGGTTATGTTAGTTTAGGAATATGTTAGGTTAGGTAAGGTTAGTTTAGGATAGGTTAATTTAGGTTAGGTTAGGTTATTTTATGTTAATTTAGGTTAGTTTAGGTTAGTTTAGGATAAGTTAGGTTAGGTTAGTTTAGGTTAGGTTACGATACGATACGATACGAAATGACACGATACGATATGATACAATCGATACTATACGATACGATACGATTTGATACGAAAAGATACGATACGATAAGATACGATACGATAGGATAGGTTAGGTTAGGGAAGGTGCGGTTGGATTAGGTTAGGTTAGGTTAGGTTAGGTTAATTTAAGTTAAATTAGGTAAGGTTTGGTTTGGTTAGGTTAGGTTACGATACGATACGATACGATACGATACGATATGATTCGATATGATACGATACGATACGAAACGATACGAAACGAGACGATACGATACGATATGATACGATACGATACGGTACGAAACGATACGTTACGATACTATACGAAACGATACTATGCGATATGATACGATACGATACAATCGATACTATACGATACGATACGATACGAAAAGATACGATACGATACGATTCGATAGGATAGGTTATGTTAGGTTAGTTTGGGTTAGGTTAGGTTAGGTTAGGTTAGGTTAGGAATTTGTTAGGTTAGGTAAGGTTAGGTTAGGATAGCTTAATTTAGGTTAGGTTAGGTTAGATTAGGTTAATTTAGGTTAATTTAGGTTAGTTTAGGTTAGGTTAGGATAAGTTAGGTTAGGTTAGGTTTCGATACGATACGATACGAAATGATACGATATTATACGATACTATCGATAATATATGATACGATACGATACGCTTTGATACGAAAAGATACGATACGATACGATAGGATAGGTTAGGTTAGGTAAGGTTAGGTTGGATTAGGTTAGGTTAGGTTAATTTAGGTTAAATTAGGTAAGGTTAGGTTTGGTTAGGTAAGGTTATGATACGATACGATATGATACGAAATGATACGATATGATACGAAACGATACGACACTATATGATACGATACGATACAATCGATACTATACGATACATTACGATACGAAAAGAAACGATACGATACGATAGGTTAGGTTAGGTAACGTTAGATTAGGTTGGGTTAGCTTAGGTTAGGTTAGATTATGTTATGCTAGGTTAGGTTTGGTTAATTTAGGTTAATTTAGGTTAGGTTAGGTTAATTTAGGTTAAATTAGGTTAGGTTAGGTTAGGTTAGTTTAGGTAACGATACGATACGATGCGATAAGATACGATGCGTTACGATACGATACAAAACGATACGATACGATATGATACGATACGATACGATACGATAGTTTATGTTAGGTTAGTTTGTATTAGGTTAGGTTAGGTTAAGTTAGTTATATGTTAGGTTAGGTTACTTTAGGTAAGGATAGGTTAGTTTATGTTAATTTAGGGTAATTTAGGTTAGGTAAGGTTAGGTTAGGTTAGAATAGGTTAGGTTAGGTTACGATACGATACGAAATAATACGATACGATACGAAACGATACGATACGATATGAAACGATACGATACGATACGAAACGATACGATACAATAGATACGATACGATACAAAACGATACGATAGGTTAGGTTAGGTTAGGTAAGGTTAGGTTAGGTTAGGTTAGGTTAGGTTACATTAGGTTAGGTTAGGTTAGGTTGGCTAAGGTTAGGTTAGGTTAGGTTAGGTTAGGTTAATTTAGGTTAATTTAGGTTAGGTTAATTTAGGTTAAATTAGGTTAGGTTAGGTTATATTAGGTTAGGTTAGGTTAGGTTAATTTAGGTTAAATTAGGTAAGGTTAGGTTTGGTTAGGTTAGGTTACGATACGATACGATACGAAATAATACGATACGATACGAAACGAAACGAAACAAAACGATATGATACGATACGATACAATATGATACAATCGATACTATACGATACGATACGATACGATCAGATACGATATGATACGAGAAGATACGATACGATACGATAGGTTAGGTTAGGTAACATTAGATTAGGTTGGGTTAGCTTAGGTTAGGTTAGGTTATGTTAGGTTAGGTTAATTTAGGTTAATTTAGGTTAGGTTAGGTTAATTTAGGTTAAATTAGGTTTGGTTAGGTTAGGTTAGTTTAGGTAACGATACGATACGATGAGATATGATACGATACGAAACGATACGATATGATACGATATACGATACGATACGATACGATAGGTTATGTTAGGTTAGTTTGTATTAGGTTAGGTTAGGTTAAGTTAGTTATATGTTAGGTTAGGTTAATTTAGGTTAGGATAGGTTAGATTATGTTAATTTAGGGTAATTTAGGTTAGTTAAGGTTAGGTTAGGTTAGAATAGGTTATGTTATGTTAGGTTAGGTTACGATACGATACGAAACGATACGATAAGATAAGAAACGATACGATACAATACGAAACGATACGATACAATAGATACGATACGATACGAAACGATACGATAGGTTAGGTTAGGTTAGGTAAGGTTAGGTTTGGTTAGGTTAGGTTAGGTTACATTAGGTTAGGTTAGGTTAGGTTGGGTAAGGTTAGGTTAGGTTAGGTTAGGTTAATTTAGGTTAATTTAGGTTAGGTTAGGTTAATTAAGGTTAAATTAGCTTAGTTTAGGTTATGATAGGTTATGTTAGGTTAAGTTAGGTTAATTTAGGTTAAATTAGGTAAGGTTAGGTTTGGTTAGGTTAGGTTACTATACGATACTATACGATACGATACGAAATGATACGATACGATACGATACGATATGATACGATATGATACAATACGATAAGATACGATGCGAAACGATACGATACGAAACTATACGATATGATACGATACGATACAATCGATACTTTACGATACGATACGAAAAGATACGATACTATACAATACGATAGGTTAGGTTAGGAAATGTTAGATTAGGTTGTGTTAGGTTAGGTTAGTTTAGGTTATGTTAGGTTAGGTTAGGTTAATTTAGGTTAAATTAGGTTTGGTTAGGTTAGGTTAGGTAACGATACGATACGATGCGATACAATACGATGCGATACGATACGATACGAAACGATACGATACGATGCGATATGATACGATACGATGGGTTAGGTTAGGCAGGTTGTATTAGGTTAGGTTATGTTAGGTTAAGTTAGTTATATGTTAGGTTAGGTTAGGTTAATTTAGGTTAGGTTAGGTTAGGTTAGGTTATTTTAATTTAGGGTAATTTAGGTTAGGTAATGTTAGGTTAGGTTAGGATAGGTTAGGTTAGGTTAGGTTACGACACGATACGATATGAAACGATACGATACGATGCGAAACGATACGATACAATAAATACGATACGATACGAAACGATACGATAGGTTAGGTTAGGTTAGGTAAGGTTAGGTTAGGTAAGGTTAGGTTAGGTTAGGTTAGGTTAGGTTACATTAGGTTAGGTTAGGTTAAGTTAGGTTGGGTTAGGTTAGGTTAGGTTTGGTTAAGTTAATTTAGGTTAATTTAGGTTAGGTTAGGTTAGGTTTAGTTAATTTAGGTTAAATTAGGTTAGGTTAGGTTATGTTAGGTTAGGTTATGTTAAGTTAGGTTAGTTTAGGTTAGGTTAATTTAGGTTAAATTAGGTTATGTTAGTTTAGGTTAGGTTAGGTTAGGTAAGGTATATGTTAGGTTAGGTTAAGTTAGGTTAGGTTAGGTTAGGTTAATTTAGGTTAATTTAGGTTAGGTAAGGTTAGGTTAGGTTAGGATAGGTTGGGTTAGGTTAGGTTACGATACGATACGAAACGATACGATACTATACGAAACGATACGATACAATACGATAAAAACGATACGATACGATACAATCGATACAATATGATAGGTTAGTTTAGGTTAGGTTAGGTAAGGTTAGGTTAGGTTAGGGTAGGTTAGGTTACATTAAGTTAGGTTAGGTTAGGTTGTGTTAGGTTAGGTTAAGAAAATGTCAGGTTAGGTAAGGTTAGGATAGGTTACGTAAGGTTAGGTTAATTTAGGTTAGGTTAGGTTATGTTAGGTTAGGTTAGGTTTGTGTTATGTTAGGTTAGAAATATGTTAGGTAAGGTAAGGTTAGGTTAGGTTAGGTTAATTTAGGTTAGGTTAGGTTATGTTAGGTTATGTAATGTTACGATACGATACGATACGAAACGATACGATACGAAACGATACGATTCGATACGATATGATACGATACAATACGGTATGAAACGATACGATACTATACGAAACGATACGATACGATGCGAAATGATTCGATACGATAAAATCGATACTATAAGAAACGATACGAAAAGATACGGTACGATACGATTCGATAGGTTAGGTTAGGTTAGGTTGGGTAAGGTTAGGTTATGTTATTTTAGGTTAGGTTAATTTAGGTTAATATATGTTAGGTTATGTTAGGTTAGGATAGATTAGGTTAGGTTAGGTTATGATACGATACGATACAATACGAAATGATACGATTCGTTACGATACAATCGATACTATACGATACGATTCGATACGATTCGATACGATACAATACGATAGGATAGGTAAGGCTAGGTAAGGTTAGGTTGGATTAGGTTAGGTTAGGTTAGGTTAATTTAGGTTAAATTAGGTAAGGTTAGGTTAGGTTACGATACGATACAATACGAAATGATACGATACGATACGAAATAATACGATACGATACGATACGAAACGATACGTTACGAAACGATACGATACGATATGATACGATACGATACGATACAATCGATACTATACGATACGATACGAAAAGATACGATACTATAGGTTAGGTTAGGTAACGTTAGATTAGGTTGGGTTAGGTTAGGTTAGGTTAGGTTAGGTTATGTTAGGTTAGGTTAGGTTAATTTAGGTTAATTTAGGGTAGGATAGGTTAATTTAGGTTAAATAAGGTTTGGTTATATTAGGTTAGGTTAGGTAACGATACGATATGATGCGATACGATAAGATACGAAACGATACGATACGACACGATATGATACAATACGATACGATAGGTTAGGTTAGGTTATGTTAGTTTGTATTAGGTTAGGTTATGTTATTTTAGGTTAGTTATATGTTAGGTTAGGTTAATTTAGGTTAGGTTAGGTTATGTTATTTTAGGTTAGTTATATGTTAGGTTAGGTTAATTTAGGTTAGGTTAGGTTATGTTAATTTAGGGTAATTTAGGTTAGGTAAGGTTAGGTTAGGTTAGGTTAGGATAGGTTAGGTTAGGATAGGTTAGGTTACGATACGATTCGATACGAAACGAAACGATACGATACGAAACGATACGATACGATACGAAACGATACGATACAATAGATACGAAAAGACACGATAGGATAGGTAATGTTAGGTTAGGTAAGGTTAGGTTAGTTTAGGTTAGGTTAGGTTACATTAAGTTAGGTTAGGTTAGGTTAGGTTGGGTTAGGTTAGGTTAAGAATATGTTAGGTTAGGTAAGGTTAGGTTAGGTTACGTAAGGTTAGGTTAATTAAGGTAAGGTTACGTTATGTTAGGTTAGGTTGGGTTAGGTTAGGTTAGGAATATGTTAGGTAAAGTAAGGTTTGGTTAGTTTAGGTTAGGTTAGGTTATGTTAGGTTAGGTTATGTTACGATACGATACGATACGAAACGATACGATACGAAACGATACGATACAATCGATACGATACGATAGGGTAGGTTAGGTTAGGTAAGTGTAGGTTAGGTTATGTTAGGTTAGGTTAGGTTAATTTAGGTTAATTTAGGTTAGGTTAGATAAGTTTAGATTAGGTTTGGTTAGGTTAGGTTACTATACGATACGAAACGAAACTATACGATACAATAAGATACCAAACTATACGATACGATGCGATATGATACGATACGATACTATCGATACTATACGATACGATACGAAACGATACGATACGATACGATTCGATAGGTGAGGTTAGGTTAGGTTAGGTTGGGTTATGTTAGGTTAGGTTATGTTAGGTTGGGTTAGGTTATGTTAGGAATATGTTAGGTTAGGTAAGGTTAGGTTAGGATAGGTTAATTTAGGTTAGGTTAGGTAAATTTAGGTTAATTTAGGTTAGTTTAGGTGAGGTTAGGATAAGTTAGGTTAGGTTAGGTTAGGTTTCGATACGATACGATACGATACGAAATGATACGATACGATACAATCGATAATATACGATACGATACGAAAAGATACGAAAAGATACGACACGATACGTTACGGTACGATAGGTTAGGTTAGGTAATGTTAGATTAGGTTGGGTTAGCTTTGGTTATGTTAGATTAGGTTATGTTATGTTAGGTAAGGTTAATTTAGGTTAATTTAGGTTAGGTTAGGTTAATTTAGGTTAGGTTAGGTTAATTTAGGTTAAATTAGGTTAGGTTATGTTAGGTTAGGTTAGGTTAGGTTAGGTTTAGGTTAGGTTAGGTTAGGTTAATTTAGGTTAAATTAGGTAAGGTTAGGTTAGGTTTGGTTAGGTTAGGTTACGATACGATACGATACGATACGAAATGATACGATATGATTCGAAACGATACGATTCAATACGAAACGATACGATACGAAACGATACGATACGATATGATACGATACGATACGATACAATCGATACTATACGATACGAAACGATACGAAAAGATTCGATACGATACGATAGGTTAGGTTAGGTAACGTTAGGTTAGGTTGGGTTAGGTTAGGTTAGGTTAGGTTAATTAAGGTTAGGTAAGGTTAGGTTACGATACGGTGCGATACGATACGATACGAAACAATACGATACGACACGATACGATATGATACGAAACGATACGATACAATATATACGATACGATACGAAACTATACGATAGGTTAGGTTAGGTAAGGTTAGGTTAGGTTAGGTTAGGTTAAATTAGGCGTAGGTTAGGTTAGGTTAGGTTAATTTAGGTTAGGTTAGGTTAATTTAGGTTAAATTAGGTTAGGTTATGTTAGGTTAGGTTAGGTTAGGTTAGGTTTAGTTATTTAAGTTAAATTAGGTAAGGTTAGGTTTGGTTAGGTTAGGTTACGATACGATACGATACGAAATGAAACGATACGATACGAAACGAAACGATACGATATGATAAGGTACGATACAATATGATACAATCGATACTATATGATACGATACGATACGAACAGATACGATACAATACGATTCGAAAAGATACGATACGATACGATAGGTTTGGTTAGTAGCGTTAGATTAGGTTAGGTTAGCTTAGGTTAGGTTAGGTGAGGTTAGGTTAGGTTAGGTTAATTTAGGTTAATTTAGGTTAGGTTAGGTTAATTTAGGTTAAATTAGGTTTGGATAGGTTAGGTTAGTTTAGGTAACGATATGATACGATGCGATACGATACGATACGAAACGATACCATACGATACGATATGATACGATACGATACGATACGATAGGTTATGTTAGGTTAGTTTGTATTAGGTTAGGTTAAGTTAGTTATATGTTAGGTTAGGTTAATTTAGGTTAGGATAGGTTAGTTTATGTTAATTTAGGGTAATTTAGGTTAGGTAAGGTTAGGTTAGGTTAGGTTAGAATAGGTTAGGTTAGGTTATGTTAGGTTACGATACGATACGAAACGATACGATACGAGACGATACGATACGATACGAAACGTTACGATACAATAGATACGATACGATACGAAACGATACGATAGGTTAGGTTAGGTTAGGTAAGGTTATGTTATGTTATGTTAGGTTAGGTTAGGTTACATTAGGTTAGGTTACATTAGGTTAGGTTAGGATAGGTTAGGTTGGGTAAGGTTAGGTTAGGTTAAATTAGGTTAGGTTAATTTAGGTTAATTTAGGTTAGGTTAGGTTAATTTAGGTTAAATTAGGTTAGGTTAGGTTATGTTAGGTTAGGTTAGGTTAGATTAGGTTAGGTTAGGTTTTTTAGGTAAAATTAGGTAAGGTTAGGTTTGGTTAGGTTAGGTTACGATACGATACGATACGATACGAAATGATACGATACGATACAATATGATACAATCGATACTATAAGATACGATACGATACGATACAAACAGATACAATACGATACGATACGAAAAGATACGATACGTTACGATAGGATAGGTTAAGTTAGGTTAGGTTGGGTTAGGTTTAGGTTAGGTTAGGTTAGGTTAATTTAGGTTAAATTAGGTAAGGTTAGGTTTGGTTAGGTTAGGTTACGATACGATACGATACGAAATGATACGATATGATTCGAAACGATACGATACGAAACGATACGATACGATATGATACGATACGATACAATCGATACTATACGATACGAAACGATACGAAAAGATTCGATACGATACGATAGGTTAGGTTAGGTAACGTTAGGTTAGGTTGGGTTAGGTTAGGTTAGGTTAGGTTAATTAAGGTTAGGTAAGGTTAGGTTACGATACGGTGCGATACGATACGATACGAAACAATACGATACGACACGATATGATACGATACGATCCGATACGATAGGTTAAGTTAGGTTAGTTTGGATTAGGTTTGGTTAGGTTAGGTTAGGTTAGTTATATGTTAGGTTAGGTTAATTTATGTTAATTTAGGTTAGGTTGGGTTAGGTTAGGTTAATTTAGGTTCAATTAGGTTATGTTAGGTTAGGTTACGATCTGATACGATACGATACGAAACGGTACGGTACAATACGATATGATACGATACGATAGGTAAGGTTAGGTTAGGTTAGGTATATGATAGGTTAGGTTAGGTTAGGTTAATTTAGGTTAGGTTAGGTTAGATTAGGTTAGAATAGGTCAGGGTAATTTAGGTTAATTTAGGTTAGGTAAGGTTAGTTTAGGTTAGGTTTGGATAGGTTAGATTAGGTTAGTTTAGGTTACGATACGATACGATACGATAAATCGATACGATTTGTTACGATACGATACGATACGATAGGTTAGGTTAGGTTAGGTAAGTTATATGTTAGAGCTAGGTTAGGTTAATTTAGGTTAGGTTAGGTTAATTTAGGTTAATTTAGGTTATGTAAGGTTAGGTTAGGTTAGGATAGGTTAGGTTAGGTTACGATACGACACGAAACGATACGATACAATACGAAACGATACGATACGATAGGTTAGGTTAGGTAAGGTTAGGTAAGGTTAGGTTAGGTTAGGTTATATTAAGTAAGGTTAGGTTAGGTTAGGTTGGGTTAGGTTATGTTAGGAATATGTTAGGTAAGGTAAGGTTAGGTTAGGTTAGGTTAGGTTCGGATAGGATAGGTTATGTTAGGTTAGGTTATGTTACAAAACGATACGATACGAAACGATACGATACGATACAATCGATACGATACGATACGATAGGGTAGGTTAGATTAGGTTTGGTAAGTTTAGGTTATGTTAAGTTAGGTTAGGTTAGGTTAGGTTAATTTAGGTTAATTTAGGTTAGGTTGGGTTAGGTTAGGTAAGTTTTGGTTAGGTTTGGTTAGGTTAGGTTATGATACGATACGATACGAAACGATACGATACGATATGATATGATACGATACGATACGATATGATACTGTACGAAACGATACGATACGATACGATACGAAACGATATGATACGATACGATATGATACGATATTATACGATACAATCGATACTATACAATACGATACGATACGATACTAAAAGATACGATACGATTCGATTTGATATGTTAGGTTAGGTTAGGTTATGTTAGGTTGGGTTAGGTTAGGTTAGGATAGGTTAGGTTAGGTGAGGTTAATTTAGGTTAAATTAGGTAAGGTTAGGTAAGGTTCGGTTAGGTTACGATTCGATACGATACGAAACAATACTATGCGATAGGATACGATATGATACGATTTGATACGATACGATACGATACAAAACGATATGATACGATACGAAACGATACGAAACGATACGATACGATACATCCGATACGATACGAACAGATACAATACGATACGATACGAAATGATACGATACGATACGATCAAATGGATACGATATGATAAGGTACGATAGAATATGTTACAATCGATACTATACGATACGATACTATTCGATACGTAACAGATACGACACGATACGATACGATAGGTTAGGTTAGGTAGCGTTAGATTAGGTTGGGTTAGCTTAGGTTAGGTTAGGAGAGGTTAGGTTAGGTTAGGTTAATTTAGGTTAATTTAGGTTAGGTTAGGTTAATTTAGGTTAAATTAGGTTTGGTTAGGTTAGGTTAGTTTAGGTAACGATACGATACGATACGATAGGATACTATACGTAACGATACGATACAATACGATTTGATACGATAGGTTATGTTACGTTAGTTTGTATTAGGTTAGGTTAGGTTAAGTTAGTTATATGTTAGGCTAGGTTAATTTAGGTTAGGATAGGTTAGTTTATGTTAATTTAGGGTAATTTATGTTAGGTAAGGTTAGGTTAGGTTAGGTTAGAATAGGTTAGAATAGGTTAGGTTAGGTTAGGTTAGGTTACGATACGATACGAAACGATACAATACGAGACGATACGATTCGATACGATACGAAACGATACGATACAATAAATACGATATAATACGAAACGATACGATAGGTTAGGTTAGGTAAGGTTAGGTTAGGTTAGGTTTGGTTACATTAGGTTAGGTTAGGATAGGTTAGGTTGGGTAAGGTTAGGTTAGGTTAGGTTAAGTTAATTTAGGTTAGGTTAGGTTAATTTAGGTTTAATTAGGTTAGGTTAGGTTATGTTAGGTTAGGTTAGGTTAGGTTAGGTTAGGTTAGGTTTTTTAGGTTAAATTAGGTAAGGTTAGTTTTGGTTAGGTTAGGTTACGAGTCGATACGATACGATACGAAATGATATCTTACGATACAATATGATACAATCGATACTATAAGATACGATACGATACGATACGAACAGATACAATACGATACGATACGAAAAGATACGATATGTTACGATAGGTTAGGTTAGGTAACGTTAGGTTAGGTTGGGTTATGTTAGGTTAGGTTAATTAAGGTTAGGTAAGGTTAGGTTACGATACGGTGCGATACGATACGATACGAAACAATACGATACGACACGATATGATATGATACGATCCGATACGATAGGTTAAGTTAGGTTAGTTTGGATTAGGTTTGGTTAGGTTAGGTTAGGTTAGTAATATGTTAGGTTAGGTTAATTTATGTTAATTTAGGTTAGGTTGGGTTAGGTTAGGTTAATTTAGGTTAAATTAGGTTATGTTAGGTTAGGTTACGATCTGATACGATACGATACGAAACGGTACGATACAATACAATATGATACGATACGATAGGTTACGTTAGGTTAGGTATATGTTAGGTTAGGTTAGATTAGGTTAGGTTAATTTAGGTTAGGTTAGGTTAGATTAGGTTAGAATAGGTCAGGTTAATTTAGGTTATTTTAGGTATGGTAAGGTTAGGTTAGGTTAGGTTTGGATAGGTTAGATTAGGTTAGGTTAGGTTACGATACGATACGAAACGATACGATACTATACGAAACGATACGATACGATAAATCGATACGATATGTTACGATACGATACGATAGGTTAGGTTAGGTTAGGTAAGATATATGTTAGGTTAGGTTAGATTAGGTTAATTTATGTTAGGTTAGGTTAGGTTAATTTAGGTTAGGTTAGGTTAATTTAGGTTAGGTTAGGTTAGGTTAATTTAGGTTAGGTTAGGTTAGGTTAATTTATGTTAATTTAGGTAAGGTAAGGTTAGGTTAGGTTAGGATAGGTTAGGTTACGATACGATACGAAACGATACGATACGATACGAAACGATACGATACGATAAGAAACGATATGATACGATACAATCGATACGATACGATAGGTTAGGTTAGGTAAGGTTAGGTAAGGGTAGGTTAGTTTAAGTTAGGTTAGGTTACATTAAGTAAGGTTAGGTTAGGTTAGGTTGGGTTAGGTTAGGAATATGTTAGGTAAGGTTAGGTTATGTTAGATTATTTAGGTTAGGTTAGGTTATGTTCGGATAGGTTAGGTTATGTTAGGTTAGGTTATGTTACAAAACGATACGATACGAAACGATACGATACGATACAATCGATACGATACGATACGATAGGGTAGGTTAGATTAGGTTTGGTAAGTTTAGGTTATGTTAAGTTAGGTTAGGTTAGGTTAGGTTAATTTAGGTTAATTTAGGTTAGGTTGGGTTAGGTTAGGTAAGTTTAGGTTAGGTTTGGTTAGGTGAGGTTACGATACAATACGAAACGATACGATACGATATGATATGATACGATACGATACAATACGATACTGTACGAAACGATACGATACGATACAATACGAAACGATATGATACGATACGATATGATTCGATACGATACGATACAATCGATACTATACAATACGATACGATACGATACGAAAAGATACGATACGATTCGATTCGATATGTTAGGTTAGGTTAGGTTATGTTAGGTTGGGTTAGGTTAGGTTAAGATATGTTAGGTTAGGTGAGGTTAATTTAGGTTAAATTAGGTAAGGTTAGGTAAGGTTAGGTTAGGTTACGATTCGATACGATACGATCCAATACGATGCGATACGATTCGATACGATACGATACGATACGATACAAAACGATATGATACGATACGAAACGATACGAAACTATTCGATACGGTACATCCGATACGATACGATAAGTTAGGTTAGGTTAGGTAATGTTATGTTAGGTTAGGTTACATTAAGTTAGGTTAGGTTAGGTTAAGAATATGTTAGGTTAGGTAAGGTTAGGTTAGGTTAGGTTAATTTAGGTTAGGTTAGTTTAGATTAGGATAATTTAGGTTAATTTAGGTTAGTTTAGGTTAGGATAGAATAGGTAAGGTTATGTTAGGTTAGGTAATGTTACGATACGATGCGATTGGAAGCGATACGGTACGAAACGATATGATACAAAACGATACGATACGATACTATACGATACGATAGGTTAGATTGGGTTAGGTTTATTTAGGTTAGGTTAGGTTAATTTAGGTTAGGTTAGGTTAGGTTAATTTAGGTCAGGTTAGGTTAGGTTAATTTAGGTTAGGTTAGGTTAGGTTAATTTATGTTAAATTAGGTTTGGTTAGGTTAGGTTAGTTTAGGTAACGATACGATACGTTGCGATACGATACGATACGAAACTATACGAATCGATACGATATGATACGAACCGATACTATAGGTTATGATAGGTTAGTTTGTATTAGGTTAGGTTAGGTTAAGTTAGTTATATGTTAGGTTAGGTTAATTTAGGTTAGGATAGGTCAGTTTATGTTAATTTAGGGTAATTTAGGTTAGGTAAGGTAAGGTTAGGTTAGGTTAGAATAGGTTAGGTTAGGTTAGGTTACGATACGATACGATACGATACGAAACGTTACGATACGATACGAAACGATACGCTACGATACGATACGAAACGATACGATACATTAAATACGATACGATACGAAACGATACGATAGGTTTGGTTAGGTTAGGTTAAGTAAGGTTAGGTTAGGTTAGGTTAGGTTACATTAGGTTAGGTTAGGTTAGGTTAGGTTAGGTTGGGTTAGGTTAGGTTAGGTTAAGTTAATTTAGGTTAATTTAGGTTAGGTTAGGTTTAGTTAATTTAGGTTAAATTAGGTTAGATTAGGTTATGTTAGATTAGGTTAGGTTAGGTTAGTTTAGGTTAGGTTTATTTAGGTTAAATTAGGTTAGGTTAGGTTAGGTTAGGTAAGGTTAGGTTAGGTTAGGTTAGGTTAGGTTAGATTACATTAGGTTAGGTTAGGTTAGGTAAGGTAAGGTTAGGTTATGTTAGAATAGGTTAGGTTAGGTTAGGTTAGGTTAGGTTAGGTTAGGTTACATCAGGTTACGTTAGGTTAGGTTAGGTTGGGTAAGGTTATGTTAGGTTAGGTTAGGTTAATTTAGGTTAATTAAGGTTAGATTATTTTAATTTAGGTTAAATTAAGTTAGGTTAGGTTATGTTAGATTATGTTAGTTTAATTTAGGTTAAATTAGGTAAGGTTAGGTTTGGTTAGGTTAGGTTACGATTCGATACGATACGATACGAATTTATACGATACGATACGATACGATATGATACGATAAGATAAGATACGATGCGAAACGATACGATACGATTTGATACGATACGATGCGATACAATCGATACTTTACGATACGATACGAAAAGAAAATATACTATACAATACGATAGGTTAGGTAAGGTAACGTTAGATTAGGTTGTGTTAGGTTAAGTTATGTTGGGTTAGGTTAGGTTAATTTAGGTTAATTTAGGTTAGGTTACTTTAGGTTAAATTAGGTTTGGTTAGGTTAGGTAACGATACGATACAATGCGATACGATACGATACGAAACGATACGATACGATATGATACGATACGATAGGTTAGGTTAGGTTAGTTTGAATTAGGTTAGGTTAGGCTAGGTTAAGTTAGTTATATGTTAGGTTAGGTTAGGTTAATTTAGGTTAGGTTAGGTTAGGTTAATTTAGGTTAGGTTAGGTTAGGTTATGTTAATTTAGGGTAATTTAGGTTAGGTAAGGTTAGGTTAGGTTAAGTTAGGATAGGTTAGGTTAGGTTAGGTTACGATACGATACGATACGATACGAAACGATACGATACGCTGCGAAACGATACGCTACGATACGATACGAAACGATACGATATAATAAATACGATACGATACGAAACAATACGATAGGTTAGGTTAGGTTAGGTAAGGTAAGTTTAGGTTAGGTTAGGTTAGGTTAGGTTACATTAGGTTAGGTTAGGTTAGGTTAGGTTGGGTTAGGTTAGGTTAGGTTACGTTAAGTTAATTTAGGTTAATTTAGGTTAGGTTAGGTTTAGTTAATTTAGGTTAAATTAGGTTAGATTAGGTTATGTTAGGTTAGATTAGGTTAGGTTAGGTTAGTTTAGGTTAGGTTTATTTAGGTTAAATTATGTTAGGTTAGGTTAGGTTAGGTTAGGTAAGGTATATGTTAGGTTAGGTTAAGTTAGGTTATGTTAATTTAGATGAGGGTTAAGTTAGGTTAGGTTAATTTAGGTTAATTTAGGTTAGGTAAGGTTAGGTTAGGTTAGGATAGGTTAGGTTACGTTACGATACGATATGAAACGATACGATACTATACGAAACGATACGAACGAATACGATAAGAAACGATACGATACGATACGATACAATCGAAATGATACGATAGGTTAGTTTAGGTTAGGTTAGGTTAGGTAAGGTTAGGTTAGGGTAGGTTAGGTTACATTAAGTTAGGTTAGGTTAGGTTAGGTTACGTAAGGTTAGGTTAATTTAGGTAAGGTTAGGTTAGGTTATGTTAGGTTAGGTTAGGTTAGGTTGGGTTAGGTTAGGTTAGGAATATGTTAGGTAATGTAAGGTTAGGTTAGGTTAGGTTAATTTAGGTTAGGTCAGTTTAGGTTCGGTTAGGTTAGGTTCGGTTAGGTTAGTTTAGGTTATGTTAGGTTAGGTTATGTTACGATACGATACTATACGAAACGATACGATACGAAACGATACGATACGATACGATAATATCGATACGATACAATAGGGTAGGTTAGGTTAGGTTAGGTAAGTTAAGGTTAGGTTATGTTAGGTTAGGTTAATATAGGTGAATTTAGGTTAGGTTAGGTTAGGTAAGTTTAGATTTGGTTTGGTTAGGTTAGGTTACGATACGATACGAAACGATATGATACGATATGATACGATACAATACGGTATGAAACGATACAATACGATACGAAACGATACGATAAGATGCGATATGATACAATACGATACAATCGATACTATACGATACGATACGAAAAGATACGATACGATACAATACGATATTATACGATATGATACGTTACGATACGATACGAAACGATACGTTACGAAACGATACGATACGATACGATATGATACGATACGATACGTTACAATCGATACTATACGATATGATACGATACGAAAAGATACGATACGATACGATAGGTTAGGTTAGGTAACGTTAGATTAGGTAGTGTTAGGTTAGGTTATGTTAGGTTAGGTTAGGTTAATTTATGTTAATTTAGGGTAGGTTAGGTTAATTTAGGTTAGGTTTGTTTAGGTATGTTTAGGTTAGGTATGGTTAGGTTACGATACGATACGATACGAAACGATACGATACGATATGATACGATACGATACGATTCGATAGGACAGGTTAGATTAGGTTAGGTTGGGTTAGGTTAGGTTAGGTTAGGTTATGTTAGGTTAATTTAGGTTAAATTAGGTAAGGTTAGGTTTGGTTAGGTTAGGTTACGATACGATACGAAACGATACGAATTGATTCGATGCGTTACGATATGGTACGATATGATACGATACCATACGATACGAAGCGATATGATATGAAACGATACGATACGATACGATATGATACGATCCGGTACGATACAATTGATACTTAACGATACAGTACGATACGAAATGATACGATACGATACGATAGGTTAGGTTAGGTTATGTTGGGTTAGGTTAGGTTAATTTAGATTAATTTAGGTTAGGTTAGATTAGGTTAGGTTAATTTAGGTTAAATTAGGTTTGGTTAGGTTAGGTTAGGTTACGATACGATGAGATACGATACGATTCGGAACGATACGATACGATATGATATGATACGATACGGTACGATATGATACGATACGATACGATATGATAGGATTCGATACGATACGATAGGTTAGGTTAGGTTAGTTTGGATTAGGTTAGGTTAGGTTAGTTATATGTTAGTTTAGTTTAGGTTAGGTTTGGTTAGGTTAGGTTAGGTTAATTTATGTTAATTTATGTTAGGTTAGGTTAGGTTAATTAAGGTTAAATTAGGTTATGTTATGTTAGGTTAGGTTACGATCCGATACGATACGATACGAAACTATACGTTACAATACGATACGATACGTTAGGTTAGGTTAGTTTAGGATAGGTAAGGTAAGGTTAGGTTATGTTAGGTTAGGTTAAGTTAGGTAAGGTTAGGTTAATTTAGGGTTAAATTAGGTTAGGTTAGGTTACGATTGGATACGATACTAAACGTTACAATACGATACGATACTATATGATACGAAACTATACGATACGATACGATTGGTTAGGTTAGGTTAGGTAAGGTATATGTTATGTTAGGTTAGGTTAGGTTAATTTAGGATAGGTTAGGTTCGGTTAGGTTAATTTAGTTTAAATTTGGTTAGGTATGGTTAGGTTAGGTTAGGATAGGTTAGGTTAGGTTACGATACGATACGAAACGATACGATACAATACGAAACGATACGATACGATAAGAAACGATACGATACGATACAATCGATACGATATGATAAAATCGATACGATACGATACGATACAATCGATACGATACGATACAATAGGTTAGGTTAGTTTAGGTTAGGTAAGGTTAGGTTAGGTTATGTTAAGTTAGGTTAGGTTAGGTTAGGTAAGGTTAGGTTAATTTAGGTTAATTTAGGTCAGGTTGGGTTAGGTTAGGTAAGTTTAGATTAGGTTTGGTTAGGTTAGGTTACGATACGATACAAATCGATGCGATACGATACGATATGATACGATACGATACTGTACGAAACGATACGATACGATACTATACGATACGAAATGATACTATACGATATGATACGATACGATACGTTACAATCGTTACCATACGATACGATACGTAAAGATTCGATACGATACGAAAAGATACGATACAATACAACACGATAGGATAGGTTAGGTTAGATTAGGTTGGGTTAGGTTAGGTTAGGTTAATTTAGGTTCAAATTAGGTAAGAATAGGTTTGGTTAGGTTACGATTCGATACGATACGATACGATACGATATGATACGATTTGATACGATACGATACGATATGTTAGGTTAGGTTAGGTTAGGTTAGGTTAGGTATATGTTAGGTTAGTTAAGGTTAGGTTAGGTTATGTTAATTTAGGTTAGGTATGGTTAGGTTAGGTTAGGTTAATTTATGTTAATTTAGGTTAGGTTAGGTCAGGTTAGGTTAGGTTAGGTTAATTTAGGTTAAATTAGGTTATATTAGGTTAGGTTAAGTTACGATCCGAAACGATACGATACGATACGATATGATACGTAACGATACATCGATACGATACGATACAATCGATACGATACAGTACGATACGATACGAAAAGATACGATACGATACGACACGATAGGTTAAGTTAGGTTAGGTTAGGTTAGGTTGGGTTAGGTTAGGTTAGGTTTGGTTAGGATAGGTTAGGTTAGGTTAGGTTAGGTTAGGATATGTTAAGTTAGGTATGGTTAGGTTAGGTTAGGTTACAATATGAAACGAAACGATACGATACTATACAATATGAAATGATACGATACTATACGATACGATACGTTAGTTTAGTTTAGGTTAGGTTAGGTTAGGTTTAGTTAAGTTTAGGTTAGGTTAGGTTAGGTTAGGTTAGGTTAATTATGGTTAAATTAGGTTAGGTTAGCTTAGGTTAAGTTACGATACCATACGATACGATGCGATACGAAACAATACGATACGATACGGTGTGATACGATACGATACATTACGATACGATACGAAACGAAACAATACGATACGATACGAAACGATACAATGTGATACGATACGATATGATACGATACGATACAATCGATACTATACTATACGATACGATACGAAAAGATACGATATGATACGATAGGTTATTTTAGGTTAGGTTAGGTTAGGTTGGGTTAGGTTAGGTTAGGTTAGGTTAGTTATATGTTAGTTTAGATTAGGTTAGGTTTGGTTATGTTAGGTTGGGTTAGGTTATGTTAATTTAGGTTAGGTTAGGTTAGGTTAATTTAGGTTAAATTAGGTTATGTTAGGTTAGGTTAGGTTACGATACAATACGGTACAATACTATACGAAATGATACGTTACGATACGATACAATCTATACGATACGATACGATAGGTTAGGTTATGTTAGGTTGGGTTAGGTAAGGTAAGGTTAGGTTAGGTTAGGTTAGGTAAGGTTAGGTTAATTTAGGTAAGGTTAGGTTAATTTGGGTTAATTTAGGTTAGGTCAGGTTAGGATAGGTTAGGTAAGGTTAGGTTAGGTTAGGTTAGGTTATGATACGAAACGATACGAAACGATACGATACGATACGATTCTATACGATTCGATACGAAGCGATACGAAACGATACGAAACGATACGATACGATACGATTCTATACGATACGATACGATTCTATACAATACGATACGAAAATATACGATACGATACGAAACGATACGATACGATACGAATCGATATGATACGATACGATATGATACGATACGATATGTTACGATACGATACGATACAATCGATACTATACGGTACGATACTATACGAAAAGATACGATACGATACGATAGGTTAGGTTAAGTTAGGTTAGGTTGGGTTAGGTTAGGTTAGGTTAGGTTAGGTTGGGTTAGGTTAGGTTTAGTTTAGTTTATGTTATTTAAGGTTAAGCTAGGTTAGGTTAGGTTAGATTAGGCATAGGTTAGGTTAGGTTAGTTTGGATTAGGTTAGGTTAGGTTAGGTTAGTTATATGTTAGTTTAGATTAGGTTAGGTTTGGTTATGTTAGGTTAGGTTAGTTTATGTTAATTTAGGTTAGGTTAGGTTAGGTTAATTTAGGTTAAATTAGGTTATGTTAGGTTAGGTTAGGTTACGATCCGATCCGATACGATACGATACGAAACAATACGATACAGTACGATACGATATGATACGATACGATACGATACGATAGGTTATGCTAAGTAAGGTTAGGTTAGGTATATGTTAGGTTAGGTTAGGTTATTTTAGGAAAGGTTAGGTTAGATTAGTTTAGAATAGGATAGGTTAATTTAGGTTAATTTAGGTTAGGTAAGGTTAGGTAAGGTTTGGATAGGTTAGGTTAGGTTAGGTTAGGTTAGGTTAGGTTAGGTTACGATGCGATACGATACGATATAATACGATACGATACTGTACGAAACGATACGATACGATACGATACGATACGAAACGATACGATACGATACGATGAAATACGATACGATACGATACAATCGATATGATACGATCCGATACGAAAAGTTACGATGCGATACAATTCGATATGTTAGGTTAAGTTAGGTTTGGTTAGGTTAGGTTGCTTTAGGTTAGGTTAGGTTAGGTGAGGTTAATTTACGTAAAATTAGTTAAGGTTAGGTAAAGTTTGGTTAGGTTAGGTTACGATTCGATACGATACGAAACGATACGATACATTACGATATGATACGATACGATACAAAACGATACGATACGAAACGATACGATACGATACGATACGATACAATCGATACGATAGGTTAGGTTAGGTTAGGTTAGGTAATGTTAGGTTAGGTTAGGTTACATTAAGTTAGGTTAGGTTAGGTTAGGTTAAGAATATGTTAGGTTAGGTAAGGTTAGGTTATGTTTGGTTAATTTAGTTTAGGTTAGTATAGGTTAGGATAATTTAGGTTAATTTATGTTAGGTTAGAATAGAAGAGGTTAGGTTATGTTAGGTTAGGTAATATTACGATTCGATACGATACGATACGAAACGGTACAGTACGAAACGATATGATACGAAAATATACGATACGAAACGATACGATACAATACTATACGATAGGTTAGGTTAGGAAAGGTATTGTTATGATAGGTTAATTTAGGTTAGGTTAGGTAAGGTTATATTAGTTTAAGTTAGGTTAGGTTGGGTTAGGTTAGGTTAGGTTGGGTTAGGTTAGGTTAGGAATATGTTAGGTTAGGTAAGGTTAGGTTAGGTTAATTTAGGTTAGGTTAGGTTAGGTTAGGTTAATTTAGGTTAATTTAGGTTAGGTTAGGTTAGGATAGGTTAGTTTAGGATAGGTTACGTTAGCTTATGTTAGGATAGGTTATGTTTCGATACGATACTATACGAAACGATACGATAAGAAACGATACGATACGATATATTACGATACGATACGGTACGAAACGATACGATACGATACGAAACGAAACGATACGATACGATATGATACAATTCAATACAATATGATACAATCGATACTATACAATACGATACGAAATGATTCGATACGATGCGAAAAGATACGATACGATACGATAGGATAGGTTAGGGTAGGTTAGGTTGGGTTAGTTTAGGTTACGTTAGGTTAGGTTAAGAATATGTAAGGTTAGGTAAGGTTAGGTTAGATTAGGTTAATTTAGGTTATGTTAGTTTAGGTTAGGATAATTTAGGTTAATTTAGGTTAGGTTAGGTTAAATTAGAAGGGGTTAGGATATGTGAGGTTAAGTAATGTTACGATACGATACGGATCGATACCGTACGAAACGATACGATACGAAACGATACTTTACCATATTATATGATACGTTAGGTTAGGTTATGTTGGGTTAGGTTAATTTAGGTTAATTTAGGTTTGGGTAGGTTAGGTTACGATACGATTCGATACGATACGAAACGATAGGGTAGCTTAGGTTAGGTAAGTTTAGGTAAAGTTATATTAGGTTAGGTTATGTTGGGTTACATTAGGTTAGGTTAGGATAGGTTAGGTTAGGTTAATTTAGGTTAAATTAGGTTAGGTTTGGTTAGGTTAGGTTACGATACGATACGATACGAAACGATACGATACGATTGGTACGATACGATACGATATGGTACGAAACGATACGATAAGATACGAAACGATGCGATACGATATGATACGATACGGTACGCTACAATCGGTACTATACGATACGATACGAAAAGATACGATACGATACGATACGATAGGTTAGGTTAGGTAAGGTTAGGTTGGGTTAGGTTAGGTTAGGTTAGGTTAGGTTAGATTAGGTTAATTTATGTTAATTTAGGTTAGGTTAGGTTAGGTTAGTTTAGGTTAATTTTGGTTAGGTAATGTTAGGTTAGGTTAAGTTAGGTTAGGTTAATTTAGGTTAATTTAGGTTAGGTAAGGTTAGGTTAGGTTAGTTTAGGATAGGTTAGGTTAGGTTATGTTACGATACGATACGAAACGATACGATACGATACGTAACGATACAATCGATACGATACGATACGATACGATACGACAAGTTAGGTTAGGTTAGGTAAGGTTAGGTAAGGTTAGGTAAGGTTAGGTTAGGTTAAGTTAGGTTAGGTTAGGTTATGATAGGTTAGGTTATGTTACGTTACGATACGATACGAAACGATACGGTACGATACGAATTGATTTGATACGATACAATCGATACGATACGATACGATAGATTAGGTTAGGTTAGGTAAGGTTAGGTTAGGTTAGGTTAAGTTAGGTAAGGTTAGGTTAATTTAGGTTAAATTAGGTTAGGTTTGGTTACGATACGATACGAAACGACACGATATGATATAATACGATAAGATACGATAGGTAAGGTTATGTTAGGTTAGGTAAGTTTAGGTTAGGTTAGGTTAGGTTATGTTAGGTTAGGTTAGGTTAGGTTATGTTAATTTAGGTTAGGTTAGGTTAGGTTAGGTTAATTTAGGTTAATTTAGGTAATGTTAGGTTAGGTTAGGTAAGTTTAGATTAGGTTTGGTTAGGTTAGGTTACGATACGATACGATACGAAACGATACGATACGATGTGATACGATACGATACGTTGCGTTACGAAACGATACGATACGAAACGATACGATATTATACGAAACGATACGAAAAGATACGATACGATACGATTCGCTAGGTTAGGTTACGTTAGGTTTGGTTAGGTTAGGTTAGGTAAGGTTAGGTTAGGTTATGTTAATTTAGGTAAAATTAGGTAAGGTTAGGTTTGGTAAGGATAGGTTACTATTCGATATGATACAAAACGATAGGATACGATACGAAATAATACGATATGATACGATACGATACGATATGATACGAAATGATACGATACGAAACGATACGATACGACACAATCGATACGATACGTTACGGTACAATAGGTTAGGTTAGGTTAGTTAATGTTATGTTACGTTAGGTTAGGTTAGGTTAGGTTAAATTAAGTTAGGTTAGTTTAGGTTAGTTTAGGTTAGGTTAAGAATATGTAAGGTTAGGATAGGTTAGTTTAGGTTAGGATAATTTAGGTTAATTTAGGTCAGGTTAGGTTAAATTAGAAGAGGTTAGGGTATGTTAGGTTAAGTAATGTTACGATACGATACGATACGGATTGATACGGTACGAAACGATACGATACGAAACGATACGATACGATATAATACGATACGATAGGTTAGGTTAGGTTGGGTTAGGTTAATTTAGGTATATTAGTTTAGGGTAGGTTAGGTTACGATACGATTCGATACGATAGGAAACGAAACGAAACGATACGATACGATACGATAGGTTAGGTTAGGTTAGGTTAGGTTACATTATGTTAGGTTAATTTAGGTTAGGTTATGTAAGATTATATTAGGTTAAGTTAGGTTAGGTTGAGTTAGGTTAGGTTAGGTTGGGTTAGGTTAGGTTAGGTAAGGTAAGGTTAGGTTAATTTAGGTTAGGTTTGGTTAGGTTAGGTTAATTTAGGTTAATTTAGGTTAGGTTAGGATAGGTTAGGATATTTTAGGTTAGCTTATGTTAGGTTAGGTTATGTTACGATACGAAACGATACGAAACGATACGATACGAAACGATACGTTACGATATGATACGATATGATACGGTACGATATGATACGATACGATATGAAACGAAACGATACGAATCGATATGATACGATACTATACGATATGATACGATAGGTTAGGTTAGGTTAGGTAAGGTTAGGTTGGGTTAGGTTATGTTAGGTGAGGTTAGGTTGGGTTAGGTTAGGTTAGGAATATGTTAGGTTAGGTAAGGTTAAGTTAGGTTAATTTAGGTTAGGTTAGGTTAATTTAGGTTAATTTAGGTTAGGTTAGGTTAGGATAGGTTAGGTTAGGATTGGTTAGGTTATGTTATGTTAGGTTAGGTTATGTTACGATACGATACTATACGAAACGATACGATACATAAACGGTAAGATACGATACGATACAATCGGTACGGAACGATACGATAAGGTACGTTAGGTTAGGTTATGTAAGTTTAGGTTAGGTTATGTTAGGTTAGGTTCGGTTCGGTTAGGTTAGGTTAGGTTTGGTTAGGTATGTTTAGGTTAGGTATGGTTAGGTTAGGTTACGATACGATACGATACGAAACGATACGATACGATATGATACGATACTATACGATTCGATAGGACAGGTTAGGTTAGGTTAGGTTGGGTTAGGTTAGGTTAGGTTATGTTAGTTTAATTTACGTTAAATTAGGTAAGGTTAGGTTTGGTTAGGTTAGGTTACGATACGATACGATACGAATTTATTCGATACGATACGATATGGTACGATATGATACGATACGATACGAAGATATACGATATGAAACGATACGATACGATATGATATGATACGAAACGGTACGATACAATCGATACTATACGATACGATTCGATACGAAAAGGTAAGATACGATACGATACGATAGGTTAGGTTAGGTAATGTTTGGTTAGGTTAGGTTAGGTTAGGTTAGGTTAGGTTATGTTAGGTTAGGTTAGGTTAGGTTAATTTAGATTAATTTAGGTTAGGTTAGATTAGGTTAGGTTAATTTAGGTTAAATTACGTTTGGTTAGGTTAGGTTAGGTTACGATACGATGAGATACAATACGATACGGAACGATACGATACGAAACGATATGATATGATACGATACGAAATGTTAGGATTCGATACGATACGATAGGTTTGGTTAGTTTGGATTAGGTTATGTTAGGTTAGGTTAGTTATATGTTAGTTTAGTTTAGGTTAGGTTTGGTTAGGTTAGGTTAGGTTAATTTATGTTAATTTATGTTATGTTAGGTTAGGTTAGGTTAATTTAGGTTAAATTAGGTTATGTTAGGTTAGGTTAGATTACGATCCGATACGATACGATACGAAACAATACGATACAATACGATACGATATGATACGATATGATACGATAAGTTATGTTAGGTAAGGTTAGGTTAGGTTAGGTTTATATTAGGTTAGGTTAGGTTAGGTTAATTTAGGAAAGGTTAGGTTAGATTAGGTTAGAATAGGTTAGGTTAATTTATGTTAATTTAGGTTAGGTTAGGTTAGGTTAGGTTAAGTTAGGTTAGGTTACATTAAGTTAGGTTAGGTTAGGTTAGGTTGGGTATGGTTAGGTTAAGAATATGTTAGGTTAGGTAATTTAGGTTAGGTTAGGTTAGGTTAATTTAGGTTAATTTAAGTTAGGTTAGGTTAAGTTAGGATAGGTTCGGTTAGGTTATTTTAGGTTAGGTTATGTTACGATACGATACGATACGAAACGATACGATAAGAAACGATACGATACGATAGGTTAGGTTAGGTTAGTTTAGGTTAGGTAAGGTTAGGTTAGGTTATGTTAGGTTAGGTTAAGTTAGGTAAGGTTAGGTTAATTTAGGTTAAATAAGGTTAGGTTAGTTTACGATTGGATACGATACTAAACGTTACAATACGATACGATACGATATGATACGAAACGATAAGATACGATACGATAGGTTAGGTTATGTTAGGTAAGGTATATGTTATGTTAGGTTAGGTTAATTTAGGATAGGTTAGGTTAGGTTAATTTAGTTTAATTTTGGTTAGGTATGGTTAGGTTAGGTTAGGATATGTTAGGTTAGGTTACGATACGATACGAAACGATACGATACGATACGAAACGATACGATATAATAAGAAACGATACGATACGATACAATCGATACGATAGGATACAATCGATACGATACGATACGATACAATCGATACGATACAATAGGTTAGGTTAGGTTAGGTTAGGTAAGGTTAGGTTACATTAAGTTAGGTTAGGTTAGGTTGGGTTAGGTTAGGTTAATAATATGTTAGGTTAGGTTACGTTAGGTTAGGTTAATTTAGGTTAGGTAAGGTAAGGTTATGTTAGGTTAGGTTAGGTTAGGTTGGGTTAGGTTAGGTTAGGAATATGTTAGGTATGGTAACGTTAGGTTAGGTTAGGTTAATTTAGGTTAGGTTAGGTTCGGATAGGTTAGGTTAGGTTATGTTAGGTTAGGTTATGTTACGATACGATACGATACGAAACGCTACGATACGAAACGATACGATACAATACGATACAATCGATACAATACGATACGATAGGATAGGTTAGGTTAGGTTAGGTAAGTTTAGGTTAGGTTATGTTAAGTTAGGTTAGGTTAGGTTAGGTAAGGTTACGTTAATTTAGGTTAATTTAGGTCAGGTTAGGTTAGGTTAGGTAAGTTTAGATTAGGTTTGTTTAGGTTAGGCGCGGTGCACACCGGAGCAATTCGATAGGCGATGCGATAAGTGATGAGTTGCTTAGCGCGACGCAACATTTATCGGCGCAACTCCTCACATGCACACCAGAGCAATACGATAGGCGATACAAGCGATAAATTAGTCACGAAGGCCAAATCTTGACTCATTCGTAATGATGAGTTCGTCTAATGAGGATGTTGTAGTGGCATACAATTACCTAAAGCTTCGTAAACGGAAAAATGCAAGAAAATACTGGGTGCACCCATATTATGTCAGCAATATTAAACACAGTTCTGCTGTGGTTTCCCGAGAACTCGGGCAACACGAGAAAAAATTCCATGAATTTTATAGGATGAGCACAGACACTTTTCACATTCTGGAGCAGCTAGTCTCAGAAGAACTACGAAAGCAAGATACTAACTACAGACTAGCAGTTTCGCCAGCAGAGAAGTTAC